>JABUQX010119123.1:0-30000 GCA_015478945.1 Trachelipus rathkii | reverse complement strand
TTCCCTTATACTGATATGTCGCCAGCACCCGGCCCAAAACAAAAATAAATAGCGCAAGCTTTTTTATCGTATTAATTTTGTTCTTTTTATTATCGATCTTTTCACTAACTAACAAATTTTTTACGAAGGAATCTGCTAAAAATGTATTTCTTTCCCCACTAGCTTTGTAGTTTTCGAGTGATTGCTGGTTATGTTTTTTTTTTTTTTTTTTTCTATCTTTATTATATTTTTTTTTTTACATTTCCTTACCTCTTGGCGATAGGACTTAGTTGTTGCCATATATTATATCTCCTCGTTTTCCAAGTTTTGATATACCTCTAAATAACTTAAATATTATAGAACGGCGACAAGGAATGCGCAGCAAGAAAGAAAAAAAAATTCACTTTTCCCTTTTTCCTTAGGCATTGTAGTTAGGATATGAACGTATGTATACGTTCAATGCTTAGCTCTATTCCCCGCATTATAAACTATAAATGCTCGAATGATGAAACACAAAAGAACCGAGCTATTACATAAATTTAAAGTAACAATGACATTTCAAATATTTCAAGGCATATAATATTAAATAGTATAATAACACAATTAACAAACAAAACCAATAATAAGTTTTACCAACGTACACTATCGTAATAATTCCAAATCCTGTTTCGCCATTAAACCCTTCTCAAACCCACTTACGAGCTCTTTCTCACCATTTCTATCTTTTAACCTATTTTCAAACTTTCTTATCAATCGTCCATTGTTCTTTCTTTTATCCTTTTCCATCTTGAAGCCTATCTTCAACTTTTTATCACCTGTTTATTCGCCGGACTTCATCACACTATCCCTTCCTCCAATTCCTCTCAATGATCAAGTTCCTATCCAAAATGCGTAATGTGCACTATAAAACAACACAGCGTTTGAAAGCCCCACTTATAGAGTGTTCAAATTCGTTTTACCCATTCTATCTGCGAAAAAAAAATAAAAATATATAAATAAAAATGAATAAATTAATCATATGATTGCGGTCCTAAAACCTACTTGACACCAGTCGTAAATAAAAAGATGAGCACTTGTTTCTGTTACCTGATTTATACTTTTATTAAAACTTGTATCCTATATACTTAGTTTCTTTTTAACCTATATTATAATGCGGAGGCCTTTGATGAACCAACTACTGTCCTATATTATAATAAAATTTTACTTTTCATGCAGCATTAGAACGTGAGAAATTATTAAAAACTTTATATTATTGTGTTATTATAATGAACATATGAATAAAAAATTAACCTTATACATTAACCTATTCTAAATTATTTTAACCTTATATATTTCCTGTTCTAAATTATTACACCAAATTACTTAAATTTTATACAGAAGACCAATATTTTTCGAGAAACGGAAAAAGGAAGCAAGGTGATATCCATCATAAGCAATCCGTCAAATCCAACTTATTACAACAATCTAGCATCAAACATACAACCAAGAGAGCGCCATCAAGTGAACTTCCTTCATTTATTATCACGAAGGACGTGAAACACGAGCGCACAAAATACTTGATAAAGTATCGCAGATTATAGTAGAAAATAAACAGATTTATCTGATCTTGATTTGCAATTTGTATTGCCAATAATCAGCAAGTTACCCAATAGTTAAATTTTCTTAATTTACTAACAAGCTCTTATCGAGCTCCAAATAAATTAATCTGATGTATCAGTATTTTACTTTATGCTAATTTTAAGCATCCGGTATAATAAGTGTCTATGACTAACTCTAAAATAATTAAGTTCTATGTCCGTAAATGACACAATTTAGTAAATAGGTAAGAACTAAGAACGTCACTATTCACTATGGCTGTAATATTTTTAAATATAATAGTAAAGCACTTACAGTTTGAAATACTCATTTCCTGAGTAATTATACTATGTCACTCTACTAAAATAGTATTTTATGAGAGTGAATTGAGAAATTAATTTAATATTCGTCTTGACCAAAAATTTTTCAACATCTTGTTTGGTAACTCGATCACTGATGTGAGAAAATAATTCTGTATACCTGATCGAGCGGCGACTATGTAATACTATAAATATTTATAATTTTCATTATGTGATTGTAAGTCTAAAGGTATCGGCGCCAGTTGTAAACTTCTTCGCCTACAAGCTACAATATTATAAAATTATATCGTATTTAATAGCAATTCAACCAATTATAGCTAATAAGCAGAAATATATTCTGTATGACATAAAAATATAACGACAATGTGCAAAGAGCATTGACACTTACGATTTAACAGGGCGACATATCCTTCCGTCCTCTCGCTAGTCTGTGTGAAACGAGTCCTGACCACTTGCTAACCGTAGTGTCTTCGAGCGAGTTTTCTTCCTCGGTCCTTTACTCCTTATGCACGTACATATGACTTACATCAGTTCTGCGAGCGCGAATACTATGTTTACCGCGACTTACCTTTGCCATTTATCCATTAGCTGACGAAGCATGGAAGAGTGAATTATTTTAGTTAAATTAGGAAGTTACTTACTGCTGTATTGTTAGTTCTATATAATAGTAGTAGTGCGATGCGTATGTAGTGTAGGATATAGTAGTAGTAATAGTAGGTGTTAGTGTGAGTGGTGTGTGATGTGTGTGGATGTTTAATGTGAGTAGTAGTGATGTGTATATATATATATATAGTATTATATATATATATATTGAGATAATATATATATATATATATATAATATATATATATATATATATATTATATATATTATATATTATATAATATAATTATTAAAGTGTTTAGAGATATATATATATAGTATCTATATATATATATTACCACACCAACCACATATATAAATATATATTATTGGTACAGATATAATATCATAATTATACTTCATATACTTTTTAAATGTAGCAAAAAGTGTTTTAAGAGATCTTTGCTTGTGTTAAAATATGAAGTACATATTACATATGCACGTATATACTAAAACTTATTGAGCTTAATAATTATACGAAAAATAATTACAGTAATCTCACATGACGATAACAATTGTTTGTGTTATACCGTTACGTTATAGTCATAGTATATTATATATTATATACTAATAGTATATATATATTATAATATATACTACTATTATTAATACTATATTATTATACCGCATAACGAGTGATTCACCTAATACCCCTATTGTAACTGGTAATCGGACGGGAATATAATCTCGGTGTACGATTATGAAAGGCGATCACAAATAAATAAATGTAAACTCGCTACTTAACACACTGAGCCAAAACCGTATAAATCGTATAGTATATATATATATATAATATATATACTACGTTATATATTATATATATTCATATAAATATATATATTAAATATAATAATATATATATAATATATTATAATATATATAATATATTATTATATAATATAATATAAATATATATAAATATATATATATATATATATATTAATATATTAATATAATATATTATCATACATACATCGAATACTATTAGACACACCTACTCCTATGCTATATTATAATTTTAGTACTTCAAATATAATATAGATAGCATTTATAGATATAATATAATATTTAGAGCTATAGGCTCATAATATATTTTAATATAATATATATAATATATATAATATATATATATATTATTATATATATATAATGTATATATTAATATAATATATATATATATACTGATTAATAATATATACTATATATATTTATATATATAAATAATAATTATAATATAATAATATATATATATATATTCTAATAATATATATAATTATATAGTAGTGATAATATTCCAGTATTTTTATAATAACCAAAATATATATCCAAATTTAATTAATCGTATTACAAATAAAAAAAAACTATATACATAGAACTAGACATGGAGTAAAAGAATACAGTTACTTGTTGGATATCCTATACTAGTTATAGTTATAATAAATATTTTAGTGTACGTGATGAAACATGATAAAAAATAAAAAATAAAAAAAATAAAAAATAAATCCTATTATCATTATCAAAAAACTATACATAATAGCTATTATACGTAAGAGAATAAGGTAATACATTTTTGGAATCCATGTAAAATTTTTAGCTGTCATAAACTAAAATGTTAAAAAAAAATAAATAAAAATAAGTAGAAGAGAAGAGATAAATCATTGTCTATTTTTAATTGATGAGAGAGAGATAGTAGAGAGGACGAGAACCGGTAAAGACAGACCCGTCTTGATTAGATTATGTAGAAGAGAGATATTTGGTGATTTAAACTATTAATGCCGCTCATACAGATCAGCACCACCGATAGAAGTATATGATAATATATATGAATAATGATATATTATTAATATGATATTAATATATAATATATATATCATATATATATATATTATAATACTATATATATTAATATATATATATTAATATATATTATTATTATTAATAATAGTATATATATATATATATTAACTAAATAATTAAATATTAATACTATATATATATATGATATATATCATATATATATATATTATATATATATTAATTAATATATATATTAAATATAATTATATTATATATAAAAATATATTGTTAATATATATATATTAAATATATAAAATTTTAAATTATGATGATAAATTAACACGGCAATTATGTAGGGTGGTCACTTATCTTTGAGAAAACTGACGAATAAGGGAACACAGGGGCGGACGTTTAATATCTTTCACAAACCCAAGTATGGTTTAGTTGAGGATAGTGAGGTGAAATATAGCCCTACCCTACGTAGTTCTACTCAGGTTAAAGCTCAGTATAGAAGAATTACCCCACTACCTAGCACATCAGTATTAGCGTATATATATATTATACCCTTTATATTATATATATACTATATAGTATTTAATATTATGTATGATTTATAGTATAAAAAAAAAAACTTAACAGTATAATGTTATAACTAGGATAAGTCTATTTATTTATATATAACGTATACAATATATACGTTATAATTATATATAATAGTTATAAATAAAAAGGACTTAAATAGGCTTTCTCCTCATATTAATATAAATATATTCTAATGTATTAAACTATAATATATTAATATTATTATATATATATAATATATTATTATTAATTATATTCTTTTTTTATATATTTCCTGAACTAATAAAATTTTACCATAGTTAGACTTGCCTATATAATAAATAAATACTGTATATCATTCTACCTTATATATATTCCCTAATAATTGATAAAATAGTACTATATTATATATGTAGTCATTTTAGAGATATGGACAGTCTGTTAATAATATCTATATTTTTATATAGTTTTTAGAAATATATTTCTCACACACACACATACACACACACACACACACACCACACACACACACACATATAGATATATAATATATATATAATATATACTATATATATATATATAATATATAATATATATATTATAGATATATAATATAATAAAATATATCATAATAGATCAGAGCTGGGCGCGCCTATAATTTTTTGAGTGCGCCTATGCCGCCGGAGCTAGTGCGCCTAGCGCCTATTGCGCCTATATTTTGTCACATCACCGCCGTCATTTCGACCCTATGCCAACTTCATTGCTGCCGGGCCTTTTGCGCCTGCGACTTAGCCGGACCGTGGCTGCTCGCTTAATTGATCTGCAAAGTAAACTTTAGTGCGATAATTAATAAATAGCTATAATGGTACTTTTATATAAAGAAGAATATAATAAACAACATTTTATTAAATTATTTTATATATATATTAAAACTTATCCGATTAAACTAATTAACTAATATCTACACGCCCTCTTCCTCCTCCATGTCCTTTAGTATGGTCATCATGTATATTACTCCCTAAGTTTTCCCCCAGGAGGTTCAGAACGAGCGCTGAAGAAGTTGAAAAATATTTATATCAAGCCAATTTAACTACTAAATTATTATTGGGTATTTTATTTTTATAGTTAAACTAGTTATTATATATATATAGAATTAACTATATTTATATAAAATATATATTATATATAAGTATGGGTGTGTTTATTTGAGTAGGGTTATGATAAATGTGGTTGTATGGTCTGTTTAAATTTATAGTATGTGTACGCATTATATAAAATATACTTATACTTATTCTTATATAGCTATCTTTTAGGGTAAAAGCATTATGATTATTGTGTTACAAGGAGCGCTTTTTGTAACAATTACGTAATATAATACAATTATTGCTCTTAAATGGATGCATTCGATCAATTTAAGATAAAATTACATATTTATATAATTGTAAAAAAGTTTACCGATTTTATATCAGCTATATTGTATAATAGAAATTTGTATATACATATAGTATATATACTATATATACTATATATATATATTTTAGTATATATAATATCTATTATATAATATATTATAACATATAGTATATAAAGATATCTATATACTATAGGTATATAGTATATATACATTATATTATATATTAATAATATATATATTAATATATATATATATATATGATATATATATATATATATATATATTATATAATATATATATTATATATAATATAATCAATATACATATATATATATATATATATATATATATGTCAATATATATATAATATAATATATAATTAATAAATATATATATATATTATATTATATATATATATATATATATATATATATAATATATATATATATATATATATAATTTATATATATATAATATTATATATATATATAATATATATATATAATCTCTCACAATAAGTCCGTCCCTTGTCCTCCGCGGGCACCCTCCAACAGATGTTGTCTTCCTTCTTGAGGTCGTTGTCTAGGGTTGTGACACTTCCCAGGTCGTTACTGGCTTTGATTCTTCTGGCGGACTTCTGTCTTCCTAAATTCCCGTCGAGCAGCTTCAGCCGTTGTATAAGAGCTTCCTTACTTTCTTCTTAAGTTTCCTCCTGAGTCTTCTTTTGGTCCTCAAGAATAAGTGAAGTCTTCTCTAAAGGTCCTTACTATTCCTTTTTCTTCTTACTATCCTTCAGTAAATCCAAAGTTGTACCAGGAAGGTTTCGTAGTAATGAAATAATGAATAGTTATTCTAAACCCTTTAATCCTCACTAAACTTAAGTAATACACGTCAAGAGTCTTGATATGAAGAGCGGCAAACAAGGAATGAACAACTGTATGTATAAAGCTCGCTCTTTTATACCATTTTCTCTTAAAACGCTTACCTGTATATTGTTATAAATATTTTTACAATCTTTCTTAAAATTATTCAAAATTCTTATAAATATTAGAATTATAATTATACAAAAAAAAACTCTATAAAATTATTCTAAATAATTTTACAGTCTAAAAAGTATTGAATTGATGATAAAATTACTCCATTCTTATAAAGAATGGTAAAAATACTAAATTAATTACGAAAAGTAGATCCTCACTAAAAATATGACTAAAAGCATTCCTAGTGGTGAAAATGCAGCTTAACCTTTTTCATCTCTAAATTCATCTGTGATAATATCCCCCTTATTAAGATGAAGAAACGGATCCTGGGGATACTTCTTTCCTTCATCTCAACCCACAGATGAATTCTACTTCTTCTCATCCTGATGCTCCTGTGTCCTAGGAATTCAACATTCTTCATTCCAAACTTACATTTCGATGGTCTTACCGTGAAGTCTGATTCCCTCATTCGTCTCATCAATTCTTCTATTTCCTGGAGGTATTCTTTCCAACTCTCGGTATACACCATCACGTCGTCAATGTAACTTTCCGTATTCCGCATTCCCTTGAGTACTTTTCTCATGGCTCTTACAAGCGTCGCCCCCGAGTTCACTAATCCAAACGTCATCTTCAAGAACTCGTAATGGCCATCTTGTGTATCGAACGCCGTCTTCTCTATATCATCTTCATCCATCGGTATTTCGTAATTATTCCCTCCTCTTTCTTCGGCAACGACGAATGGTCCTTTCCATTGCATATATAATTCGTTGCTTTCGGTCGGTAACAGTATAAGTACCTTTTCACTCCCTTCTGTGATACTTTACCGACTGCTTTCTCTGCTTTCCGATCATAAAATTAAGTTTTAATGATACAAGTTGATGGCTAATATCTGAGCCGCTTTCTTAAAGATACTCTTCTGAGCGCTATAATCTCTATTTTTCCAGAGTCAACTGTCGCGCGGATTCTAATACGTTAATATAAAAGTAACATATCTTCTTGACGGTTTCTATCCTTCACGAATTTTTCTTCAGTCCATAATCTGTCTCAACAATTGGTGAGTGGTCCCCCCTCATTGTTGTTCCGATAGGCTGATCATAGTCCAGAAGATATGCTTGGCTGGCGAACTCTCTGCTTCGTACGCGTTATCTCGCGCTTGTCTCTCTTTCTTAATAAGCAATTAGATTTGACTGCGCTTCCTAGGACTCATGGCGCCAACTAAGACAGATCATTCACAGTTTCCTCCGCCGTGACAATACTTATTATATCTAAGATGTCCGATCCCAGCGCGTCGATCAACTGCACGGGCTCTCCATACTCAACTCGTTCCTGAGCCGTGTCGGGGCTACTAATGCGTTTTTATATATCTCCGGTTTTGTTTTTCTCCATTCTATATAATAATCCCCGATATATATCGTATTCACCAGTACAGCCATCACGTGTCTTCTGACCTTGTTCCATATATATAATTACCGATTTAGCGGACACTTCTTCCGTTTATATGCAGTTCGAAAAGTAAGCTTCATTGATCTATAGTAATATATATAATATATGATTATCCAATGTGGTACACTTGAAGCTTATATGACAGTAGTGGCCATCATTATCTCTTAGTTTAAATACTAACAATATTATTTATTCTCTTCCGATAAACGTTTCTCCCCATCTACATCTAAATTATCCTTTTATATTCTACCACATCTTCCCTCATCGATCGTGATCCTTTATATTCAGCAATTTTATATAGCGCGAATCTGCGCACAAAAGGCGATTGCGTCATCCAGAGTGAGGCCAGTCTTAGGTGCCCAATCCCACTCTTAAATTCTAAGGAGGCTATAATTCACAAAAACAAATTCTCGATTGTAACACTACTTTCATACTTCTTTGCGCGCGAGAACTATCTGTATATAGTTATCGCGCTGCTTCCTAGTGACATCTTTCCTCTTCGCCCACCGTTATATATCTCCGCAAGAGATACTTGCACAACAATGTATCATATGGAGACATCTCACAAATTCTTTCAACCCTTACAATTATAAGAGTGACGCTTGAGTTCGACTCCACACCACTTTTTTGTCTGCGACTGCCGAATGTTACTCTCTAGTTTCTCACCCACAAAACCTACATTCCGTCGGTCATGTGACCATCAACGCCCACCATACAAAGTGGTGTGCCGGAGAAATCTCTATCTAAGCCAGAGTGTGGAGTGCTAAACATGTATGATACTACCATATATCGAGTTTAGCATTTCTAGACCTAAAAATATAAAGATCTCGGTCCTATATATCCAGGACAGACTTCTGTTCTATATCAATTCTGTGCTCTGTATATCTACGTTCTTTTCAAAATGAGGTTTCCTAAATAGTATTAGAAAACACCCATGTCCTTGTGTAGCGATAGCTCGGATTATGCAACCTAACCAGATATAGTGATTGACCAATGTACCGCGCTTCAACACTTCGCACAAATGATCGCGTCCATTTATAGGTAAGGATTCATTCCATCCCCTCAATAAACACAACGTTAAAATTCGGATCTAAATTCGGTTATATCTCTAATATCTCTCGGCCTTAGTTACTAGTCTTTTGCTCACCCTCGACTTGTGATCTCCACGAAGTATCTATCACTTTTTTTATTGGACTTCCTTTATACAATTTGCGAACATATTCTTCGAGGATAAAAACTTTTTCTGTGTGCGCGAAGTCACTTTGATGAAAAATTTATAACCATTACAGCTTAGTGCGGCGTAAGGTAACGTGATCCCTACCCTTATTCCTTTTCTCTAAAATGGAAAATCTCTAGAGATATCTCTGCAATAATATGCCCTTCTCATTTTGAGTGTGCATTTGCTGTGTCGTGTACTAATATCACAAGTAACAAAAAAACTTTGGGCAGTGTGCGACAAAATCTGAATAGATTCTATTTTATTTCAAATAGAATATCGTTATACGTCTCAAAGGACTGTTCCCTCTATTTGATTCATCCATAATGCTAGTTACCAAGGTAAATAAAAAAAGATAAACTATTGGCCACCTAGAGTACAAACAATTCGAGTGACAACTTTTCTCGATATCGTCCGATCCACACATATCAATGATACAAAGTCACTCGTAGAAAAACTGCGAGCTGCCTGATGCTCTTGATTCTGAGCATCTCAGTGAATATACACGACGAGACTTCCTTCTTCTTATTATCAATACTGTATCCATCTCTCATACACAATCTCTTATCTGCACATAAGAAACGCTGGTATCATTAATTCAACTTTTTCCGCCCGATATTTTTTTCCTACTTTCTTTCCACCTTTCCGTCACGTCTATCACATTCCTATATTCTCCTATGTTCAAATGGGAGCTTCTTTGCGTCGTATTGACTATCACCGTCCTTCATCTACTTCGACGCTACGGTCAATCGTTTTGTCTACAACTCAAAGCTCTACATGTACTAGAATTTTAAAAAATTAACAACTCCACTATCAATTTTACTCGTCAGACCTTATTTCTGAAATTTTGTATCTCAATCAAACACAAATCTCATAAATAACCCAAATTTCCATAAAGAAGTTATATTCTAACACGAATTATCAGATAAGTAAAATAATGTATACAAACACTTCCAGTCCAGGACGTGTCGATATCTCTGTTAGAAGTATCCAGTCAATTTTCCGTACTTCGAAATTTTACCACCTATGCCCATGGTGAAGCAACCTATGAATACTATTCTCACTCGCACAACCAGACCCAACCACACAAAACCACAATTGTTTTTCGCCTTCTCTACCATCTCACAAGTAAGTCTTCTACTCAACAGTGGCCAAAGGAACAGTGAGTCCTTGTAACCAAATTTATGTGTCCCCAGTAAGTCCGTCCTCGAGCACCAAAAACCCTCGGAGAGAACATCGTACAACAACAGAATGTTAGCTCTCCCTATCTATGACGCTTTGTGTCGAGTTAGTCTAGATGTATTGTCGACTATGCTATGTGTCCCAATGGTACGTTTATAATCTGTGAGCACTTCGATCTTTCTGCAACTATCTGATACATATACTCTATGAGATAGCGCCGTGCTCTACGCACATGTCAGACACGTTAAGAGATACAGAATCCGGTGTCTTTAAAAACTAATTATCGTAACTTCTAATAATAGTCTTCACCTGAGTCTTCTTGGTCTCAAGGAATAAAGTAAATAGATCCTACTAGCATCAGTCCTTATACTATAAAAATACACACCGTCTTGTACCATATCAATACTATGTAAATCGCAAGAGCCAAGTAAAAAGCTGTAAGCACCAGTGAACGGAGTTTTTCTGGAGTAATGTAGATAATAATGAATATATAGTATCAAAAACCGTGGTAATCCCATCGCTAAAACTTATATAGTATATTATATCCACCGTCAAGATTATTGATAGTGAAGAGCGGTCAAACAAGGAAGGTGATGGGAAGCACAAATCTGTAGGGCATATGCACGCTCAGCCCAATACCAATTTATCTTCCTGTACACGTGAAGGCGTAACGTGAAGATTCGATCTATAGAATATATATTTATACATATACATCTATCCTTAAAATTAATCAAAATAAAACATACATATCATTTACATTTAGATATGATGTATTATTATAATTTTTGTCTACAAATACACAAATCTGACTATATGAAGATTCTATAACTACATGAATTTGTAGCAGTTCTAATAAACAGTTCGACTTCTATATAAAAGTACTCCATTCCGATCTTAAGATATATGTACTCCGTCATAAAAACCTAATCACCGTAAATATATATCTGAGAGAAGTAAATAAGATTTCTTCCCTGGAACAGACCTCCAGACTAAACGCGCATTGCCTTAGTGTGTGAGATAAATGACAGCTTAACCTTTTCATCTCTAAATTCATCTGTGAATCCATAATTATCATATATTATTATATATAAATTATATTATATCTAATTATTAATATATATATATATAGTATAATTAATATATTATAATAATATAATATAATATAAATTATATATAATATAATATATTAATATATATATATATTAATAATATATATATATAATATAATATATATGATATATATTATAATATATATTAATATTATAATCTAGTTTTTCCAATTACATATCAATTTACTTAATTAGCCTAATATATATATATTATATATATATATATATATATATATTATAAATATATATATATATATATATATAGAATAATTAATATATATATATATATATATATATATATATATATATATATATTATATATATATTATATATATATATATATATAAATATATACCAATCTGTCCACTGCAGGATTAATTAAGTCCCCTTCATTAGTTTCCCTATAACAAATATATTTATCTTTCTATGCCATGTTTGCCAGAGGATTCCCATCAATTGCTTATAAATTATCAACTACTGCCTCAGCGCGTCTTATGTCCACCGCTCTTAAGATGATATTGCTCGCTGCTTCGCGTCATCAGCGAGCAGTCATTATATTACTATGATCCTATCTGTTCTTCAATATATATGATTGTGTCTAGCTACGTGTACCCCCATTTTCCAATTTATTTATTTTCTATTAAACTGTTGCCTTTAATAGGTATTTGTAATACTTATGTCATATACTCTATTAAGATATTCTATATTACTTATATTACCTCATGTAAGTGATATTCAGAATATGTCTCTTATATTCTCTTATTAACACCTAATTTTAAATCTATTTCTGACATTTATATGTCCATGTTTCGCTTCATTATTACCATGACTGGTAAAGATACAACAACCACTATATATGTCTTTCCAAACAATAGAGTACAATTTGCTCACTGTAAAAATTATGACTTAAATCTTTCCCATATGCTACTATCACCAAGTTTCACTACTTCTATTTAATATTAATATCTATAATAACCCCATTAGAAAGATTATTATATCTGTCCTAAAGACCACATATTCCTATCCACTTTTCTAAGAATCTGATATTTCCGAATTTTTAATAATATATAATATATTGAGCTTTATTGAGATTTATATAACTATAAACATTTACTTTAGTTTTGATATTTTACATTTATTCTGATCAATTCTTTCCAACTCAGATATGCTAAATTTTTCAACCAATAATTTATTTAGTTCCAGATGGATCTGAAGTAAATCAACTAAATGTAATCTGAGAACCTAAGATATTTTTATTTTTTTTTTTTTATTTTACATTATCACCACCGCTCAACGGCAAAGCCCTATCAATAAAGGAGGGGGTGTTAAAATAAACAAAACTTCAGCTAACGCAAATTACGCAGAGTAAGCAACAGACGCAGGTCTTAAAGTGAGGGAGATTAAATTATGATAGGAAAATACTAACAGAAGATATAGTGTAGGAATTCACAGAACAGATAAGTTAGGGTGTAGCAGTGAATAAAAGAAGGAATAGGCACCAGCGAACTAGTTATGGGAGTTCTATAACATAACCCATAAAAACTACATTAGCCGAACCACAGCACCCCTTGTGCTACGAGGCGTCTAAGGTATTAATATATAGGTTGGCACTAGCGAAAGTGTAAGTAGTTCCCTCTGAAGCACTTAGCGCTTAACGGTACCTATAGAAAAGAGATAAAGCACCAACAGCTTTCGCGCTAGTTCAAAGATAGGAGTCAATCTGAAAACTAGAAAGAAACGGCAGTTTATTAAGTCTTTTTTGCCTTATTTAGATCTGACTCATACTTATCCAAAAGCCGGGTAGTGAAACCTGATACCCCACCCAGATATGTGAAAGAGCTATAAGACTCCTCAATACAAGGCTAGTAAATAGACCACTATGTATATATTAGCATGCGAGATACTGTGAAGTAGGAAAAAAAATGAGTCTCGCAGTTCTAAACAGATACTTCCCAGTTTCTTTTTAGTGAACATCATTTAGTCAAACTGTATTGTGATGATGTGATGGATTTTCCAAGACATTTTTTTGTTATTATGTTAAGGCCAAGGATGTTATATTGTCAACAGGAGAGACGAGAGAGCCGTCGAAAGAAGATAAGGAAAGTTAGAAGGTGTATCTTAGAGAGGTAAGATTTGAAAGTAAGTTAATGATTTTTAAGATATTGAGGAATTTCACATAGGTTATCAGACGATCCTCCAACCCAGGAATATATCAATACAGTAATCAGCAGATATAGAACGAATAGATTAAGTACGAGATAGCAATTCTAGAATGAGTAAAAGATAGGAGTACAGAAATTATGAAATGTATGATTGAAGAATGAAGTATGGTTATATCGAGTTCATCGGCATATGATGAATAGAGTTAGATGGCAGGATGAGTAAAGGATCATTTAATATGAAAAGTATAGGTAAATAATAAGTAGGAAGATAAGACATGAAACACTGTAGGAACACACACTATAGACAGTAATAAGGTATTATATATATTATAAAGAAGAAGTCGCCCCTAATCAACAACAGCATATTAGTAAAGCGATTGAAAGAGAAAAACTAGACATAGCGAAGCATAACGTGTAAGATGAAAAACCAAAAGGAAGGAGATCATTTAGTGAGAGAAGTCAGCGACGCCATGTCATGTCCTATCAAAGCTTTGGGTAAGATATAGTCAAGCGCCATCGCGCAGACACCCCGTAGTTCATAATGCAGGAAAACCAGAAAATCTGATTATATGTAAATAGATAAGTTATTAAATCACAGTAGACCTTACGTAACGAGCCGAAATGCCGTACTGGCGATCAGAAAAGATAATGAGAATGAGATCCCGTCAGAATGGTCTAAGAACTGAGTAAGACAAATATAGGACTTTCATAAAGATATTAGAGAAAAATAAAATAAGATGCAGATAAGATGAGCGATAGTTAGAGATTTCAGAGAGCGTAGCTTCCTTTTTTCGGTAAATAGGTTGGACATTATGATAATATAAATATATATTATATATATACGTGCTTCACAACACTAGAGGAAAGTGTTTATTAATTATGAGACAGTAGAGGAATCATAGTTGTACAGTGGGAAGGTGACCAAGCTCGTAGGAGGGCTACTACGCCTCTCCAACAACCGAGGAGTGAATGACTCAGCAACAATAGTCACGATATTAATGATCAATTAATTCTCTATGTATGGAGTTTTCTCCAAGTTCTCTGTCTAATATGATTTTAATATTTTCAGGGTAAATACATTAAAATTTTGGCTACTCTTAAACCGCACAGTGCAATCAGTTTTGCCAGAATCGTCAACAATCCCTCGTCTAAACTCCTCCTCACCAAATTTTATTTTATTTTTATTCTGTGTGCTTCAGTTAAAAAAAGGAAGGAAGCCTGCTCTTACTTGACTTAACCATAAATTCACTTAAGACTCTTCAAGAACTTCAATACCTTATTAAAACTGTTAACCATAACCAATACTTAGATTACTAGTGCATTTAACACAAGAAAAAAAACTTATTATCACAGAGAGATCCAACAAGAAATACATAAATACAAAGATAAAGCAAAAAGCAAAAATAAAAGTGATGATTATTCACATTGCAATCTTTCTATAAAGTTATATATGTGCGACTTACTTCTAGAAAATAAGAGATCAATATTCATTACTTATAATCTCCTACTAGTTACTAAAAACAGAGAAAAAAGAATGTATGTCTGCTAATTCCCAAGATAATAGAAATATTTCTATATTTAATAATTTCTTCAGAAACTTCATTAACCATCTTCTTGACTAAGTTAAGCAATTGGACTCCGATATAATATTTCAGATCTTGATGTCTCCATTTTGAAAAGTAACTATACATTCGCGTTTCGCCATATATATATATATAGCATTAAGATTTATTATAATTCTAACTCTAAGCAATGAGTGTGAATATAATTAACTAGGTTTCAATCATGGTCTCCCCACCCTCATTAAATATAATGTCTTATACTGTTAATTCACCGATCCCGACCGGAACCGTTCCATTTACATAACAAATACTTTATATCGCCTTTTATTGAACCTCCCAAATGTCTGGAATTTCTGACTACATTATCACTATAAAACTAGGTAGCGTGATTATCTCCCATCATTATCTTTATTGTAAAGATGTATGTAATATTACTATCCACTTTTCTTATAGATAAGTTATCTATCTTATTATATTATAATTTTAATTCCAACTTTATCATTAAAGTCTTTAATTTGTATTGTTATATTTTATATCCTAGAGACTTGGACAATGCATGCTTCGCTCATATTTTAAGAATATATATTGTTAGTTCAATAGCAGTGAGTATTTTGAATAACTACGCTTATGTTGTAATTTCGTATGTACTTCCCTAAGTTTCCTAGTTTAAAAGTTATTCAGTATCTACTTCGCAATTTATCTTATTCTCATATAAACATTGGCGCTATAGCTTTCAATCCTTTCTTTATCTTAATCTAATTAAATACTATTTTAGTAGCTTGAGAGATATACGTACCATATGTTAAGTTATTTTTATCTTATATTACGTCATCATCTCATTTGACATCCACTACCTTATTGCTTACTCATATTTATTATATATATCATCCAACTATCACTTACGAAAAAATAATGTAATATATCAAATTTAATTTACTTTAAGTTAGAAAATTATTCTTGCGTTTCGATAGTTAATTATTTCGTAAAGTGCAAAATAATGATTATGCTTATTAATCACTAGAATTGCTCTGTTTGTTTAGATATGATTTTGATATTATTCTTCTTACAATTTATGAGTACTATTACCTGTATTTGGTCATGTATAGAACGATATATATATATATATATATATACGTGTCTTGAAGATAATTTATGTAAGTTATTTATTATAAGTGTTTTCATTTTCTGTGTCTCCTTATGAGACCAAGTTCATTTTCTATATTTACGGTCTTATTTGGAAGAATGAGTATATAAATATACATTATTTATATTAAGATATATAATATAATATATATATATTATATATATTATTAATATATATATATGATAATATATATATATTAATATATTATAATATAGTATATATATAATATATATATATATATATAATATATATTAACTATATATATAATATAATTATATTTAATTAATTAATATAATTTTAAAGCTTTGCTAAATGAGAAATTCCAATTAGACGACTCAACTTTCTATCTAGTCTTTTCTCCTTACATCATATATTCACCAACTGTACTTAATCAATTATTTGTTTATGTGTTACCCAATTTATAGTACATTTAAAAATCACACTATGATTATCTTAAATGGTGATTTTTTGATATTAACTTCTAAGAATTCCTATAAAAGTCATGAACCCTACTCGTCAGAAGTTGTTATCTGGTGCGTAAACAGGTTATATGTATTGTTGTACCATTCCCGAAAAGCCTGAGTACCTAATTTTATTGTCCTTCAGATATTCCTTCTCATTGAAAGTATATTTTTCTAAATTTTTTTTGAATAAGTTGGCAAAAGGTTTACTAAATCACCGCCACCCACCCCACAGAACTAGTAGTGTAGAGCGTTCTGTATTCACAGATGAGTAGTATTAATAACCAATCATGGGTACCGTAATGCTATCATATTTTGGAATCTATGCACAAGATACTTATACTGTTGTCTATATGCTAATATGACATATATTTTCCGATTTTAATCTTTTATTTATTTATTTTACCTATGTCATAGTAGGAGCGCTGGCAATTCTGCTCTAAAAGTTCCCAATAAGTTATAATCTTAATTCATCGTTCACAATTATTAGAGACAAGTATTATCTAGTTAGATACTAGTAGAGTGCAGTTGAGTTAATTTGTTAGGTGATAGCCGATTAGTCAGAAATTTAGATAGCTCTATGCGTCGAGATAAGGCTATGCTATAAACATACCAAGCTTGCAAAATTCCATATACATGAGCTTATCGCAGTATTACTTGTAAGTGATCATATGAGAGCTACCTGTATATATATGGATGTTCTTAATCTTCTCGAATGCCTATGCCCCATCATACCGCGGTTCCGTCGGAGTCTCTATGATTACTCGTTACAAAGAACATGTATTTATATCACAACATATATTCAATACACTCACACACCACACTACACAACATATATATATAATATATATTATATATAAGTATTAATATAATAATATATTATATATATAAAATATAATATTAATATATATATAATATATAATATATAATATTATATATAATATATATATATAGATAATATATATATATATTATAATATTATAATAGAGAGCTAAATATACTGGATGACTGTTTATTGAATGTAGATAACAATGTTCCCTATCCCACGAACGGAAGATGAAGTTATTATTGTTACCACATACAAATCTCATTCGCGACCCCCCGATTTCTGCAGGAATTCCTAAATATCCGGTTTTCTTATTAGTTTATCGAGGGGTTTTCCCTTTATCGAAATTATGCATATATATATATATATATTATATATATATATATAATAATTAATTAATGTATAATAATATATATTAAATTATATATATATATATATTATATATATTATAATATATATATTATATATTAATATATATATATATATATATATATAATAAATATATATTAATAATGTATCAGCATCACCGAAAAGCTACTAGAGCATGTTTATACATAAAAAATATATAACAGCTACAGGATAATAATAATATCATTTATTAATCAAGGAGACATATTCTACCCCTAGAAAGTAAAAAAATAATATAAAATAAATTATATATTTTTTAATAAAAAATTAAATTTTAAGTTATAAATGTTGAAAAAAATAATTACAGTTTATGAGAAAACGAAAAGAAGCTGAGTATAAGTAGTCGGTAAGGTGAGGTGAGCGCGAGAATAAGTTGTACCAAATGGTATGTAATATTTATTCTTTAATTAAAACTAAATCCATACCCGACGTGAGATACTAGTAATAAAATTATAAGTTGCAAGAGTCGAGGTTTCTCGTACCTATCACGTAGGTGAGGACGATACGGGGAATACACTCATCCCCCCCTCTGCCCCTCCGTCGGCTCGAACCCCCTAAATAAGAGAATTTAATAAGAAAAAAAAAATCAATATTCTCTAACCTAATAAGCATTTAAAAATAATAAGTTCGTGAGTATATTACCATAACTTATTTCCTAATCCGTCAACTAATGCCAGGATTCAAGTCTAATATACGATCACGCGCTGCACTTGCGAGGTTGAGATTATTATAATTAATAAATTCAAGTATTATTAAATTTAAATATTAGTATATAAATAACAATATATATTTTATTAGTTTATCATCGATGTAAAATTGCTGCGAGAGATCAAAATAATGTCATTTATTTCCTGTAATAGATGTATATAGTTTTTAAGGAAACATGAGTCACATAGCTCTCTTCGGATGATAATATATATATATATTATCTTAAAATACATATATATTCTACATTTATATAAAATTACATAGTAATACTTGCCATATACTAATATATATATATATATATATAATATAATATATATATATTAATAATATATATATATATATAATATATTATATATATAATAAATATATAGTCGATACAATAACTGTATAGAGACAGTAAATACGCATAATTTAAATATCTGACTATGATATGTTCATACTATCATTAAGAATTTTACCCTCCAGTGTACAAGTTAGTCCACTTCAGTGCGAACTCATATAGGTCCATAATGCTACAGTATACCACCTATACATACTATATACTATATAGCATTAGTAACTTTCTATATATACTACGTATATCACCACTTATAGTATACTATATACCTATCTTACATATACATATCATATATACTATAATACTATTCTTATATATTAACTATATAATAATATATATTATATACTATATATATACTCTACTATATAGACGTGCCTGTGTGTGTGTGCTGGTGGTATGATATATATTTCTATATATATATATATATAGTTAATACTAGTATATTATATATTGTGTGTGTGTGTGTGTGTGTGTGTTGATGTGTCTATGTGTGCAAATTAAAATATTATAATGTCATTATAATATTTCACTTTGATATAATTTAATATATATATATATATATATATATTTACTTTAAAATTTCCGAGCATGATGAAGATTAATCCACATTTTATTATTAAGGTATTAAAATGCTTTAAAAATCTACTTAAGTAATTTAATATGGAAAAATATTGAGTATTTTGAATAAGAAACCTTTATTTGAAAGTTCTAATTTTTTTTCTTTCTTTTATTTTTCTTCCAAATTTTTTTTTTTTTTTCTTTCCATAACTTTAATTTTTTCTGATATATTATTCAATTTTATGGGATAAATATATAGTACTATAAATTATTATATCCTATTAATATAAATTTTGCAAATAATTTATTGAATTAAAGAAATGAAATGTTTTAAAACCTATTATGGTATTTAGATATTTTCAGAATTTGGAATTATTTTTAAATGATATTCTCATTTTTAGAATATATATATATATATATTATATATTATAATATATATATAATATATTATATATATTTATTATAAAGTGAAGCTAAAAGAACTGGTATAGACTAGGTGATGATGTGTGTCTGTGCGTGTGTAATTCGTATTTATTGTGAATAAATTGCAACATCAATTCCACCATCCTCCATTGTTGGAATTCCAAAACTCATAATTCACAAAATATCGAAACTCGTATATTTTGATGTGCTGATGCATTAATTTCAAACCGAATAAATAAAAAAGAAAAACGGGAAATAAAAACGCTCGTATGGCAACATTCCTTTTTTTTTTTATCAGAGAAAATTTTTTTTTAGGAATAACTTTTTCATTTCTGAAAAATTTAATGATCGTTTATATTTTCGGGGGTTGGGTGGATTGGGAAAAGATTTTAAAAGCTTCATGATAAAGAACTTCATGATATATATATAAGATAGAATTCAGTATACCAAAAAGGAAACAGGGGACGTCTAGTAAGCCGAGAGTAAGGAGCCATTTGAATGATGAAAGCACGAAATAGACATTAAATCATGGGCTTTCGAATATTTAGGATTTATTGAAATGGGTTTCGAGACGAATTATTGGTTTCATGTCTGCCATCGCATGACCCACAATGAAAGGACATTATCAAAATTATGAGATAGTTTTATTTCTTATTTTTATTAGGCTATATTTCAGAGTCTTTTTACAGTCGATACAATTGGAATGATATTTTCTTAACTTTGTGAGTTTACTAATGTTTTAACGTATCTATATTGTGCGAAAACTAGGAAAATTGACGACAGTTCAGTATGAAAATGTCTCACTAGATAATATATAATAATATATAAAGCTACAAATATCTATATAGTAGTCTCCATATGTCATAAAAACTTTACATGTTCCAGAGCAAACGCTATCACTACGATAGTCCTATACACACTATAACATCAGCACACACCGAACACACCACTACACTGGCGAAACTTACAAATCACAACACTACTCCATCACATACGAAGTACTGAACACACTCTATTGGAGAATGAGTTATCAACAGCACTGATTACAAAACGTTGATCCTTTTACCACTGCTCAATATAATGAATACCGGATGTACTAATTTCACCTAATAGATTATGATATATATATAGGTCACTTGATACAGTATATATTTATTGAGTTATTACCATCGTGATCCACAAAATGCAACCCTTAACTCATTTTCAATATTAAGTGGAAGAAGGTAGAAATCGCACGAGCTAGTAATCGCGGCCGGTATCTGAAGGATTAGGATAAGTACTATAATGTTTTTTTACTTTACGCCATAAATATCTATAATTGATACTATATATGAAGCGCAAGTTTATAGGACAAGCTATCGGCTCTCTGCAATAGAGCTGCAAGCACTAACTATAAGTCAATAGCCAAGTCTGTTACCTGAAATTCACACAAACTCTTATGGACACGAGATACAGTATATACCTCAAATTTAACTTCTATATCAGATGATAACCAATTACTCGCCTGAGGTGAACACTAGACACATAAGAAAGAAATCACAAAATTTTCACTTGTTGCATCCTATTATAATTAACTAACAGCTCCCTGTTCGAAAAAAAAATTATTAAATCATGATTCTCAGTTTAGAACTTAAGAGCGAAGTCACGTGCATTGCCTTTCGGTCGAGCTGATGACTGAGAACAATTATCCTCTGAAAGATGTCCATTTCCCGCCGAGAGTGATGGCCTCTCAGGTGGTCCAGGAGTATCGTATAACTCACAAAGATATTCCCCAAATATCATCGGCCCATGTTACAACTTACCCAAAAAAATTTGCTCCATTTCGAGTCTTTCAAGTACAAATCCTTGCGTCAATATATATTTATTAATATGCGGCCTAGTACAACTTCTTGATTCATCTCCTCTATCTACGTCTTGTCTTTGCTATCCTGTTGCACAGAGAAGTGTGGTCTCGAGCACTAGCACAGTGGATTATCGATTAAGTATGAAGTTACCAATGTACACCCCCCGTATTCTTTATTAATATCCCTGTCCAACCACTCTACACTGAATGGCCTGTTCTCTCTCCTCAAGCTCTAACAAACTACTAATTTTATCGTTTGTTGACGAGATTTTTTTTAGCAACAGCAGGAAGACCCCTGCGACTTCTCTCTTATTCTGTCTCTACATCTGTCTCGTGCCACCCTTTGATTAAATAGAGCTTAATTATATTAACGCACATATTTAAACCATCAGATTACCATCTTATGAGCGAACTTAGTCCGATTCCCTATCACGTGAAAGAGAGGTAAAGAGCTGCTCCATCTTTCCATTCTTGCATCTTTAGATCTCAGTAATATAAACTGTTTCACACAGAAATTGAAAACGTTACATTCCAATTTTAATCCTATATTATTTAATTTTTTTAAATTACCCGAGTCTGTCAAATTTTATAACTTTATATCTTAATATTCACTAGAAAAACACGGTTCACCAAAATGTCCACTGAGATTATAAAGTATAAAATAGATTGAGTGTATATTGCGAAAAGTATACGAGGTTAGACACAAGCCCATACAGAAGAGATGATAGTGCAAGAACCTGAGCCCCTTATATGCATATCCTTGTTATTTAGAGAACTGGTTATTGTAGTGTACGAGATCACATCTCTTTACAGGTGTAGAATGTAGTATGACTGACCTATTTATATATATATAATTAATATAGTAAACTTAGACTACCCACTCGTATACCCGTTAATAAAGTGAAGCTATCAATTTACTCCCCAGTTTCATGGATATCCCCCAATATAAATCATTAACTTTGAGGACAGATGAGATATATTATATATATATATATATATATATATATATATATTATATATATATATATATAATAATATATTTAATTAATAATAATATATAGATATACTAATATATATATATATATATATATATATAATATATTATATATATATAATATATAAAAAATATAAAATATATTATTAAAGATATATAATATATTTAATCACGACGTGGCACTTCCGCTAACTTAGTCCGCCTTAATATCCGCTAAGTATCCGCTCCGAGCGGTAACATACCAGTATAAATAGGTAGTACTATAACTAATACTAGAGGTAACGGTAAGCGTCTAAGGAAATTATAGTGACGGACTTGCATCTAGTGCGAGATTCAAAAAAAAGTTTTACCGCTCTTATTTGTTCCGCCATCCTATTATATTTGAAAATGAAATAGATGAATTATATAAGTATTTACGTATTTTTAAAGAAATCATTAATGTTATAAATAAAGATAATATATCTAATTTATTATCATATTTAATTTTTAATGATTAATATAACTAATATATACTTTTAGTCTAAAATACTTATAGTCACTTATATAATAATTATTAAAACTTCCTAATAATATATACATTAACATCATATCAATAATCTACTATCCTAAATATATATGACGTACCAAATATTAATATTAATTAATATAAAACATTTATAAATGTGAAGCATATTTATATATATAGATCTGAATGGGCTTATATATATCATTTACATCTTATTAACTATAATATAATAGAACTATTATTGTACCATATAATTTAAATTAGTAATAAATAATATAAGAAGTATGTGCGCCCAATTGAGCTAATACTCATATTTTCGAAGAAATATAATCTCCAGAATAGTCTAAATAAGGTTATAGAATCAGAAACTAATTAGTAATATTCGTATTATATAAATATATATATATTATATACGGAGTTTATAATAAATATACTTCTAAATATAATATATATACTATTTAAATTACAAACTTACAAATAGTGTAAATTTACATTCTTAATTCTACAACTGTATGAAACTTGTTTATGCTTGCTTTATTTATAAAATATGAAAGAAATGAATATAAACTGTGTAGTAGAATAAAGTAATATATAGCAACGTGATAATTTTAACCATTATATATGTCCCGATATTTCTATTAAAAAACTAGTAATCTCTGAGAAGTAATGATGAATTTGTTTTGTTTTTTTTTGTGTATATTATTTGCTTTTTATATCTTTTAGAGACACGGTATCTTACCATAACTAAGGTGTAAATTTTGCTTTACACTTCACCCTTCCAGTTAGGAAGTAATATAAGTAATACAGCCCATTCGGTCATCACTAAATAGATCAAGGCAAGTGATTATATACTATAAATATATAAATTATATAGGTACTCTAGTGAGATAAATCAGTTAAATAGCTATCTCATATGATAGACATTGATAGTTAATTGCTTTAACTGATTCTTCCTAGGAAGTTAAAGTTGCAGGGACAGATTATGTTTAGTTTTACCATACTGTTTCCCGTAACAGACATTGGCCACTACCATGGCTCAATCAGTAAAACGATACAGATGATTGGCACAAGGCTCGGTGAGTTCATATCACTGATACCCTGTCACGTTAATCCTAAGGAGCAATATTATACACTAAAGATATTAATAAGAATTAATTCAATATAAATTACCATAATAATGAGGCTTAATTAGTACCACGTGTATGAGGTGTTAACTATTTATTAAAAAAAAAAAAGTAGAATAGTAATCCAGAGCTCTAAGTACAGCTCAGTAGTGTTAGACATCTATGGTATTATATGTAGCCTTACGTAATACTGACAAGCCATTGTTACTAACCTATTGTCTTAGCCGAAATTATAATAGTTTTTAATCTTCTTACATGCTTTATTTTATCATTCCTCATAACGACAGTAGAATGGACACGATTGTGAACCTTTGAAATATTTTACTTACGTGCACTGGCAACTACGTTAATCTTACAAAGATTCAATGTCGAAAATCCATATATAGTCGAATGATACTAGATTCGAAAGTGTAAGCAAAGTTTCCCACTAACCTGTTTAAGTGTTATAATTTATCCATGTAATACATTATATCTACTACCACATGATATATATCCCTACCTATATAGCGTAGAGCTAATTTCTCTCAAAACTACATGTTTTAGCCGTACCGACGATATGACATATGAATGGAGCTTATTTATATCTATGATATTTAAGCCCAATACATTTGCCACAAATTTTAACTAATTAAAAGAATTTGACCACATAAATAATCCTATTAAATTTATGATATTACAAAAATCATATATATATTTTTACTTACTATTATATAGAACCATTTAACTTGGCAAGTAACCAAATTTCAAAATCTAATAAAGAACCCAAAAACTTGAACACCAACACCACCAAAGTAATATGTATTATTGATATTTTTGAACCAGGTATATATAATATGATATCTACGAGCTGGCCAATCCTGCATGTCCTAATTTCATTGCATAAATCTATTGCCTCGACCCTGTGCCACATCCCTGAGGTCCGATAACTACCATGAGTTTTTCTACTAAAAATCTTGAGTAAAAGAGACCTTATTACTTATGGGATGGCAAGGGTGCGTCAAATAATCTATATTTTAAAAGGATAATGCATAATTAGATTTAGGTGAGACCTTAATAATTAAGCAAGGACTGCTTGAGAGCAAGTGAATTATATATACTAACACTCAGTCACTCCTTATATATATATACTCCCTAAAGAGATATATATATATACTATATTACAGAAATTGTAGTATATTGAACTTGTTCATAAAATATAATAACCTCTCCCTAGTTACTCCCTAGTTCTGCGGCTGTATAGAGCGAATATTTAGTATGAATATATGTGGAATATTTGAAATGGAAAGAGGTCAGCCTGTAGCTGCTTTTAATTATATTGAGATGCACAAATACCTAATACTTTATTATATTGAAAAAGTAATATATGATTACATTGTCTTTGAAGAAGTACATTGATGAAGCATAGTATAGGAAAATCAATGAGATTTTGTAAATTATATCATTCCATTTTTCAAATTATAGAATATTAATAAAATAATTTCTTGATTAAAGATATATATATATATATAATAATTATATATATATAATAATTATAATATATATATAATATATTTATACTATATACTTATATATATATATATAAATATATAATATATATTATAATATCATATATATATGAAATAATATCTATTAAGTATTAATATAAAATTCCTTTATATTTGAATCGCCATTATTTATAGCGTAGTAGACTGTAGCGCACGTAGTCGAACTTATGCTGCATAGCGGAGTATTGATGTTTATACATATGTGAATAAGTATGCAGAGTGAGGGAGTCTGACAATAGCCGCGATCCATTGTTCTCGAGGTATCCGGTATGTATCGAGCCTATGCGTTTACTTTATCCACGACCAATATAAGAAGCGTCGAATCGCTGCCGACCTTCCCTGCATACATGAAAAGTCTCACAAAAAAATTGCCGTAGTAAAATATTTTCTTGTTAAAATTTAATTATCAATATATTCGCTTATTATATAGATATATTATAACATATTAAATTCAAATACCAACAAAACTTAAGACAAAACATGCATAATACTCTCCATCTAGATCATACGTGAGGACTATATCGAACATGAAACCGCTGAGTCAGCTGAGTCAAGTTATAACACAGTACCGAGGGCCGCCTCTACCACTAAGGCCATCAATAGTTATCTACAAATAATCAAACTACAAATATCAAGCGTTTCTGGAATGTGGCTCTACAAGCATTTGTGCGTGAGGGATATCGAAAAACTCACCTTTTCACAGTTGCCATTACGAAATTATTCATAATGTACCTATATGAGTCGAAGAGCCCTCTAGAGTGTGTTAATAGCTCGCTTCTTGTCATGATCCAATAGAGTGCCTAAACAACAATCTGATATTTTCAGAAAACCATCATACTAATCGCACATTTTTATAAAAGAAAGCTCACAGCATCCGAGCCAGAATTCCGACATTGTGCGTCTCTTGAAGTAAATCACTACTAAGCGATAGTGTAATGTATATGAAACACTGAACTTCAGTTCAATGACGGATTATTCCACAGAATCAACCATTACTAAAAAAAATCAAAAAGTAATTTATCACAGATTTACACATACAATATTAAAAATATCTATTTCACTAGA
Organism: Trachelipus rathkii; assembly: GCA_015478945.1. Taxonomy (NCBI): domain Eukaryota; kingdom Metazoa; phylum Arthropoda; class Malacostraca; order Isopoda; family Trachelipodidae; genus Trachelipus; species Trachelipus rathkii. The sequence goes on along the minus strand of JABUQX010119123.1, from coordinate 2,121 downwards.
TCTTTATATATATATATAATATATATAAATATAATATATATAATATATATATATATATATATATAGTATATATAATATATATATAATATATATATTAATATAACAAAATATATATTAAATAATATATATATTATATATATATTATATATAATTATAATAATTTAAATATATATATTAACTATATATATATATAATATATAATTTAATATAATTATAATATATATAGTGATAATAGTATTAATTAATATCAAATATAATATTAATTCACTCACTTAATTTCATATTCAGCGTATTTTATCCTATTTTAAATCATTTATGTTTTATGTTAGGATAAGTATTAGGTTATAGGTTAGTTATAGTATAGCTTAGGTTAGGTTAGGTTAGGTAGTTAGGTTACCGTTAGGTATAAGTTCAGTTAGTTACGGAATTAGCGTAACTGAAGTAAAAAACCTGAACTTTTGTAACCTAACCTAACCTAACCTAACCTAACCTAATCATTTCCTTACCTCCAACATTCTACCTGTAAAGCCTATATATAATACCTAACCTAGACTAACTTAACTATAACCTAATAATCCTAAATACTTTAACACAAACTATAACAAAAATTTTATTAAAAAAATTTCCTGAATACTGAAATTCAAGTAAGTCTATATATGTATTATAATTAATATATAATATAATTTTATAGCCCCATAAGCATAAAGTAATATCCCACTGACCTAAGCATAATATAATATAATTAATATAATATAATATAATATATACTATAATATAATATATATATATATCATATAACCAGACATAATATATATATATTATAGAATAGAATATCATATATATATTAAATAATATATAAAATATATATTAATATAATAATTATATATATAGTATATTAATATAATATATAACTATATATTATAAATATAATATATAATATATATATATATTAATTAATTAATATTTATATAAATATAATATATATAATATAATAATATATATATATATTATATATATATATATATATATATATACATTGAGTATTGTAAATTTTTTTTATAATAATATTAAATATACTGTAATAATAAATTATTATTTTATATAATAAACATAAATCAAATTTATTACATTTTATAAGTTCTATATTTGAATCAGTTCATATTTTCTGAAAAATTTATATTTATATGTCTAAATTTAGCTAGTAAAGCAACTATAAATGTATATACTTCTAATTCAGTCGAGTTCAGAACATAAATCAATATATATACTTATATATATATTAATATGTAGGATACAACGATATCCGAATAACTTTAATGTTCAACCATATTGGAGTAATATAAAACAATCGATATATCTATATAATAAAAACATTACCTTCAAATCCGGAACAATACTATCATAATATATATATAATTATATATATATATAATATATATATATTTATTAATAATTAATTATTATATATATTAATATTATATATATATAATAATATATATATATATATATATATATAAAATATTAAATATATAATATTATATATACTTAATATAAAATATATATATATAATATATATAATATATAATATATAATATATTATATACTAATATTGTACCATTTAAATTGTAATCTGCCTCAGGTATAATAACCCTCCCCCCAACCTACCAATTATCTGTATAAAGAAACGATAACTAGATACGCTTTAATGTATAAGTGATCCTTATAGTTTACAAAGTATAACGCTAATAGCAATGTGATTTATACTATTATAATGAGTGAAATCATTAATATAAATATACATCACGACGTCATAGATTATCTATCTGAAAAATAAACTACGTACTCGTACATAGAATAACAGATTAAAAAGATATCTATTATAGGAATCTGTACGTTAAATGAAAATTATTTTTACCGCGAAAATGTTAAATTATAAAAAAAAAACAAAATTAAAAAAAGTTTAAAAAATTATTAAGTAATATTACGTAATCGACTGTACGCAAAGTTTATTTATATATGCGCCTATACATGTAAATTATTTTAGCGAATAATGCATATAATATTAGAACAGTTAGTTAGCCTAAATCTCTCTACTTTTAATATATAATAAATCTCTTCTTG
>JABUQX010119122.1:22500-28527 GCA_015478945.1 Trachelipus rathkii | reverse complement strand
TTTGTGGGGTCAGTAGAAGGGAGAGGTTTAGGAATAGGGTGGTGAGGGAGAGATGTGATTGGAGGAATGTCTGGTGGGAGAGCGAGAAGGAATGTTAACGATGGTATGGGGCATGTTAGTTGAGAATGGTAGGACAGAGAGTGTGAGTAAGAGTTTGGAGGCGGAGGGGATAGGAAGGAGAGGAAGGGGGAGACCAAGAAGAAGGGGGATGGGTGGAATAAAGGAGATGCTGGAGGAGGGAGGGATGGGGGAGGAAGAAGGTAGGGTGTTGGCGAGGGAGTAGAGTGGCGGTGGAGGAGGTGGGGTTGGGGGCGAGCATGAAGAGGGAGGTGTGAATGAGGTGAGGCTGTACGCACCACTACCCCGCTCAAGCGGGACAAAAGTGAATGTTATAATAATAATATAATAATTATATATATATATATATAATATATACATATAATAATAATATATATATATATATATATATATATAATATCTGGTATAATCTTCATATAAGTGGATTTATTTTGTAAGCTCTATTTATCTAAACGTGAACTCGAAAAAAATATTTTTTTCTTCTCTGAAAAAGCTTAAAACATACTTTTTCAATTCAACAGGAGAAAAAGAAAGCTTAACTTAACTAGCTTTAAGAGTGTTCATCATAACTACACAATATTAAACGAAAGAATGTTATCAAATCATCTTTGTTGTTGGAGATATTATTAGAAATTTTTATATGAAGAATAATGATATCTTTTTATGTGTATTTTCACATACTATTAACTGTTACCATTACTGCCATGTATATTTGCTTCGGACTGAGCCCAATTTTCACCCCCACCTAAAAATGGACATAACAATTTCTTATTTTCCATCTAATTTTTGGATAGGGAAAAGAAACAACTGCTTGCTTTTTTTCTTGACCAGCTAAACGTTGTTTTCGAGTGGTTTTCTTTCGTCTGTAGTCATTCTTTCAGAATTTTCATTTTTCAAACCTCTATTTTTGACATTGCTCCTTTCAACTTTACAATTTATTTCGAAATTTCATACTTGAAATATACTTTGATGGGTCCCATACTACAAATGCACATAATAGTGTTTATGATTTTTTTAAATTTGTGATCAGCAACATCATATTTCACAAAACAAGGCTACGGTTTCTATGAGGTGATATTAAAATGACAAAAATCTTGTGATAAATATTGCGCATGTTTTATGGATGAAATGTCAGAGCATATGCAATCTTGGGAGATGCACAATTTTATTGAAGATAATTTCTTTGTAACATGCAGAGTTTTGGGATTGTCTGGGGAACAAAAGTTCAACAAATTTTTTTTTGGAAAATTTTTGAGAATTGTCTTTGAGGTGGTACAAAACAAACTTTATATAAGTTAAAAAAGATGTATCTTGCCTGACTATACAAGCCCTGTAAATTGCACCTTTACCCGATAGATCGTAATTGATATACAATTATTTTTCACTTTTCCAAAAATATGTTTGTTTTTTTTTGGAAAAAAAGCTGATATTTTTTTTTTTTTACTTATCCCATCAAAATCAAATTTTCGAAGGCTTATTAGTTCGGACGAGATGCATCTTTTTTTTACTTAAGATAATTTTTTCTATACTCAAAAGAAAAAAATGTAAAAATTGGTCCCAAAATATCGACTACATTTGCTCTGAAATTTCATCCAGATCGCACGAGATTCGTTCCAGACAAAAAAAATCTATCGCAAATTTTTTCAATTAAAGAAACCATAAAAAGTGGATTTTGATTTTGACATGGCAAAGCACGAAATCTTTAAAAAAAATCAAAAAAAACTTATTTCGTCGCATTTTGTAGGTTATATACCCATCTGCGCATATTTCAAGTTTGAAGTCATTTCGAAAAAAATTGGAAAAGTTTAAGAAAAAAAAAATTATCAAAAACCAAAGGTTTATTGGAGAAATGAAAATTCCGAAAGAATGACTACAGACACAGAAAAACACTCGAAAACGACGTTTTAGAGTTCAGAAAAAGCTACAGTTGCTTCTTTCTCATCAAAATCTTGGCGCAAAAATTAACAATTTTTATGCCATCTTTGGCGTGTGAAAATGGGCTCAGCCCGAAGCAAATATTGACCCTGCCCTTTATTGAAGTAATAATTTATATATATTATATATTAATCATATATATATATATATATAATATTATACTATATATATATAGATATATATATAGTTATATATATATATATATATATATATATATATATATATATATATATTATATATAGTAATAATATATAAATATATATATATATACATAAATATATATAGATATATAATATTATATATATTATATATATATATATATTATATATATATATATCATATATATAATATATATATATATAATATAAAATATATAGTATATATATATTATAAGATATATATATACTATATATATATATATATAATCTTAATCAAAACCCCCCGAAAAAAATTCTGGATACGCAACATATATATATATTATAATAATATTATATATATATATATATATATATATATATATACTATATATATATAGATATAATATATATATATATATACTATATAGTACTTATATATATATATATTATATATATACCTATATATATATATAAAATTCATCATTATCATCATCACAACCTTCCTCTCCTCCAAGCCTGGTGGGGTACAGGTTGCGTAGCATGCATTGAACAGAAAAAGTAGTAGATAAGGATATGACGAAAGTGCGAAAAGGGAAAAGCCCAGGTCTTTTTCAGCTCTTTAGACCTTTAGTAAGAGATCGTCGCAGTCAGAAAAATTCATCTAGAACTTCACGGGACCCTTGCGGACCCTCACCAGGCATCTCGGCCAATATGTAGGATTTGTCCCTTAGGCCCAGGATTGGGCTACAACCATACCCCCTCACAAAAAACCCCGCCATTCACTCTTCTATTTTGCACCTTTCTTCAAGCCTCTGATAAACTCACATTCTCTCCTCCATGGCATTCCTTTACTGACTCAATCCACTTTTCCTTCGGTTCTTCCCAGCCTGTGATTCAGCACACTCACCACTATACAAGCTGCTTAACCAGCCGCGAGCTATCATCCATCCTTTTTCAGCATACCCAAACCATCGCAAACGTACTTTCATTGATTCTTTCATTTATTTCTTTCTTCACACCACACAACCTCTTCTAATTACGTTCATTCCCTATTTTACCAATTCTTCTCACACCTAACACGCCCCTAAGATTGTCCCATTCTGAACATATTGTACTTTAGATCTATTTACCTCTTAATCCAGGACCATAGTTCACCTACATACATTAAACAAGTAACAAAATACCCTCACATATAATTACTATATATATATATATACTATAATATATACTACTATATACTATAGTATATATATATATATCATATATATATATATACTATATATGGTTATATATATATATATATTTAATATAAAAACTATATAAAATATATATATATTTATATAACTTATAAATATTACGTACGTATAACATATATATATATATATATATATATATAATTATATATATATATATATAATATATATAACTTTATATAGTTTATATTCTTGATACTATAGATATATATAAACATATATATATATAACTATATTGATATATTATATATATAATATATATACAGTATATATATAAATTACATATAATATATTATAATATAGTATATATATTATATATATAATATATAATATACTATATATATATATATATATATATATATATATGTATATATATATAACTTTTCATATTATATATATTGTTCCAGAGGTGGAGTTCGGAGTCGGAGTCTGGTAATTTCAAAAGGGTGGAGTCGGAGTCGCCGAGTCGGAGTCGAGGTTAATTTTTAAGGAGGCCGGAGGGTCTGTGAGTCGGTGGAAGTCGGAGTCGGGAATTTTGAAAAGGGCTGCGCAAAGTCGGAGTCGGAGTCGCGCGGAAAATTTTTGACACCGGACTCACAACCCTGCTTAGAACATCCAACCTCTTAGATTTTTTTTCAGAAAGATATGTAGTGTGATCCTTCCATGAAAGATCGCGCGATAAAGAAACACCAAGAATACTATAGAGGCTATCGCCTGAACAGCATAAGGAGAGTGATACAACAGTTCGAAGGGCCGAAAGAGACAGTGAGAAAGTTACTGAGCAGGAGACTTTAGACGAAATGATCTAGGTTCCTTATTTCTAGGCGAGCTGTGTGAGTAGAACCACCCCAGATTATGTGAGGCATACTCTATACAGGACAAACGATACCCCTATAAAGTGCAAGTAATTGGGATGGCGTGAAGAAGGTCTGAAGGAGTCTCAGAACGCCCAACCTCTTAGAAGCTTGCTTGGATAAAGAATATTAAAGAATAAAGGATAATGAATAAAGAATAAAGAATATTAAGGATAGACGAAGGTTTGAATTGTGTGTTCTCAAAGATGTTACAACTGTGTGACAGATTGTTTCGAGTAGAAAGATGAAAAATGAGTTTTTAAGGCATTGAAAACACACCTGTTTTCCCTACCCCAAATAGAAATGGGAGAAAAATCAAAATTTAGTTACTTTAAGTAATGAAGTAATAGGAGAGAGAGAAGGTTATTAATGAAAGTAGAAAAAAAGTTTGGGATAGGATAGAACCCTGAGTAGCACCACCAATGCTAGGTTTAATGGATGAACGGTGGACGTCTACAACTGCTGTTAAAGAACAACCGGAAAAGGAATCAGAAAGGCCGCCGAGAGAAAGTTTGATACCAAAAGAGGCGCGGCGAAGCTCTCCTAGAAGGTTCTCAAATGCTTCTTCGGTGCCCGACTCTATCGAAAGCTTTCGATATGTCTTATGACGTAGTTAAAGATTCACCAACATACCGAAGAGGAGAAGAGCCACTCAACAGGAGAGAAGGCGCCACACGCACACCGACACGGGCCCGACTCAAGACAGCCAGCGAAACGAAAAGGTCTCGCAAAGGACCCACCAAGAACACAGTAGTCAGAACAGAAAGAACGAGTAAATGATCGACAAGGTACGGAGCGGTCTACCAATTACACACGAACGCCTTAAAACCCCATTGGCGGCGCGCATACATCCACAGCCAACAACCAAGAAAGATTCGATAAGATGATAGCAATAGAGATCCAAGCCAGAAATTAGATTCCCACACATCATACAAATCAAACATCACCTCACTCCCTCACAAGGCACCAGAAAAAATTCGCCACACCCGCGGGACCCAACCCACAGAACACTATTTACACCACATCACCCACACACCACACCACCTACCTCCGCTAACACCAATCGTTCAAGTAATTCCACTGTGCAAAAACAACACAACCAAATCCACAAGCCAAGATACCCTAACCCCAGCTCACAAGCTGAACGCGTATAGAGAGTACGTTTTTCAAAGCGATGGCAGCCTACACAACGGCACCTCTGATAAGGACATTAGTTACGATGAGTACAGAGGTATACTCCCTTTTCTTTAGAGCGCACAGGCTGGGACGACAAGACTACTAGCTATCGCATGAGCAACGCACGCTTTTAGCAGGAGAGAAGAACTCACAGAGGCGGGAAAAGATAAAATAGTTACCAATGCACCACACGCGCAAACGTACGATCCCACAAGTTTGAACAAAACCACCAGAAGTAAAAAAGCCCACACTAGATAGTCAACGGCCACAAAATATCTAATGTGCATCACCCATAAAAAAGACACTGACCAATTACGAGAAATAAAAAAAATACTATATCTTTAGTGGGAGGAAATTACAATGTTAGCAGCGTACAAATGAAGTGATAAAGCACGAGGAGGGCGACAGTGACTACCGAGAGGAGGGGAGTGAAGGGGAGAAATAGCACGGGATTTATCTATAACGGCTGAATTAGCAGGCAAACTATTTGACTCGGACCTTAATCGCCAAACAAACTCGCGAATGAGACCTCAATCCTCTCGCACACTATTCACAAGGAAGCTCAACAACATAACAAGAAGAATTAATAAAAGC
>JABUQX010119122.1:0-12500 GCA_015478945.1 Trachelipus rathkii | reverse complement strand
AGTCTGCAATAAAAATTCTATTGTAATTAAATATTTAAAAAAAATTCTATCAAGAATGTGTATTTTAAAATTATACAAATTCAGTGAAAAAAAAAACAACAAAATAACCAACCAACGTAGTACAAAATTAAACAGTATTTTTATTAAATAATAATTGAACTCGTGCAATAAAGAAATTTGAACGTTAAAAAACTTAATTTCTAAATAAATTTAAGTAATCAAAATCTGTTCATAAAGTATTAAACTCTTTTAAAAAAAATCGTGAGATAGAAAGGATTAAGAATTTAAGATTTGAATTAAAATATATAAAAATTTGTGCTCAGACAGAAATAATTTCGATGGAAATTGTTTGTATTATAAAAAGATGCTCTGAATCAATTAAACCCCCACGAAGTGGGTGTTTATTAATATCATATACAAATGTGAGGAGTTAAAGAACCTTCATTAAGTTTGTAGACATTGTTTATCCAGGTCAACATTATTTTTTATTATTCGGAAGAAATAGAAATCAACAATGAAAATATTCTGTGGGTGACTTCTATTTCTTCCGAATAATAAAAATAATGTTGACCAGTTATTATTATTATTCGGAAGAAATAGAAATCATCAAGGAAAATATTCTGTGGATGTTGGAGGACGTGAACTTTTAATAAGTTAAAATTTAACAAATAAGAAAATCTCTGAAGGCAAAAATTATATCTCTAAATTGCCAAGGAAACATAAAATCTTTACTTCACAATTTTGTATAACCATTATTTTTATTTATTTATTTATTTATTTATTTATTTATTTATTCATTTATTTATTTGTTTATTTAATATATTTATTTTATTTAGTATTATTTTCAGTTCTTGACAATTTTTTTTCTTATTTTCTTCCTCTCAAAAGATTGAAGACCTTTGTTTTTGAAAAATAAAATTTCATAATAATAATAATAATAATAATAATAATAATAATAATAATAATAATAATAATAATAATAATAATAATAATAATAATAATAATAATAATAATAATAACACATAAACGTATATAATAAAGCATGAAATAATATATATATATATATATATATATATATATATATATATATATATATATATATATATATATATATATATATATATATATATATATATATATATATATATATATATATATATATATATATATATATATATATATATATATATATCCTACTGAATTATCCTTTTAAATTCGTAATAAATAGTTTTACATTGTTAATTTTACAATACATGCTTAGACATTTACATCATGGGAAAAATATCTTCAAAATAATTATTAAAAATTAAATTTAAAAATCATTAAAAATTAAAATTAATAAAATAAAAAAGTTCACAAAAAAATAAAAAAAAACAAAAAAAACTCTCAATTCAGGGCTAAAGAAGCATGATTTAAATCTTGTTTGTCATACAAAGGGGAGAAAGTTTAGTTGTGCAAAATTCGTCAGAGAAATAATAAAAATTTTCTTCTAAGATTGACAAACATGTTTCAGCGTCTCCAGTGAATCTTGGCATCAATTTGCGTTTATTGTCTTGACATTGCTTGTAATCACTGTGAATTATATATATATATATATATATATATATATATATATATATATATATATATATATATATATATATATATATATATATATATATATATATATATATATATATATATATATATATATATATATATATATATATATATATATATATATATATATATATACATACATACATACATACATACATACATACATACATACATACATACATACATACATCAGTCTCTAAGAAAGCTTTCTCTTGTCATTATTGAGTATTTGTATCAAGAGCAGCCAGTCATTTCTTTGTTCGATGCAAAAGACCCTGTAAATATTTATTAATGTCCAAAATGGTATATGTTTTATTGTCCAATTTACCATTTGCAAGGTCTGTATAAGTAAACTTTGTGGAAAAATTCTTCAATATTTACATGTACAGGACAGCGTAAGGTTAAAATATCAGAGAACCCATTGTTCCAAATTTCTTTGATGGAAATTCAAGAAAATTGGGCATTAACAACCATAAAACACCATTGTTATTATTACAGACAACGCCACTTAAATATATCCCTGTGTGTGGGAGAGAAAGAATTTTGAAAACGTTTGTTCTGCGTGTCGACGGTGTCGTAGAAGGTGACTAATGGGACATTGGAACTTGGGTTGGCTACCCACTGCCACTTATCTCTTGCTAGGAATTCTAATGCATGCCTCGGAGATGGTCGTGCTTTGGATGTGCTAAAGTAGGAAGTAAGAATATCAATAGTGAGTGATGGAATGAAGAGATGATGAAAGTGGTTAAAAGTAAAAAAGAAGCGTGGTTGAATATGTAAAAGCCAATGATGAGGTCTCAAAAGAAAGGTGTTTGAAATTATACAAGGAGGAAAAAGGAAGACCAAAAGTTTCATACATAGGAGGAATAAAAAAGGTAAATGAACAGTTTGGACAGAGGATGAATGGGTTTTTTCAAGAGGAATAAGAAACCTTTATGGGAGGAAACTTTTCTAGAAGGAAATACGAAAGGTTAGGAATTAAAGAGAGTAAAGAGAATCTTCAGATGATAAAGAATAGGGATTATACTTTCGTGACTGATGAAATGGATGCGAGGAGAGTGTAAAGGAAACACTTCGAAAATCTACATAATATTAGCTGTAATGAAGATGTGATGGTGAATGTGTGTGGATTTGATGGTGTAAGAAAAAAATAGATATTTTGAGAATGAGGTAATTAGTACGGAGGAAGTAATAGGTAGAGTGAGAAAGTTGAAGAATGGCAAATCTGTAGGTATAGATGGAAAATACTGGCGAAATGATCAAGAATGGAGGAAATATTGTGACTAACTGGATATGGAAGTTGTGTAACAAAGCGTTTATGGAGGGTATAGTTCCGAAGAATTGGAAGAGAGCAGTAATAGCACCCTTATATAAGGGTAAGGAGGATAAGGGGGATAAGGGGAACTGTAGGAACTAGAGGGAAATTAGCTAATGGTGTGTTATAGGGAAGATATATATGCTGGTATTTTGGTTGAAAGAGTGCGTCGAGTGACTGAGGGACTGATTCGTGAAAACCAAGGTGCATTTAGATGTGGTAGAGGATGTTTGTAGATTAAATTTTCACATTGAAACAAATGATTGAGAAGATAAGAGAAAAGAAGAATAAATTGTATTTAAGTTTTATGAACTTGTAAGGCGTATGACTGGATTAATAGGGAAGCTTTGTAGCAGGCGTTAGTGATATATGGCTTTGACGGTAGGCTTCTGAATGGAATCAAAAGTATCCATGACGATAGTGAAGCGTGTGTAAGAGTAAATGGGGTTAAAAGTGATTGGTTTAATATTAATAGTGGAGTGAGGCAGGGATGTGTTATTTCTCCTTGGTTATTAAATTTGTAAATAGATGGGGGGGATAAAAAAAATTAAAGGTAAGGGTGATAGGGGAATGAATGTGCTAGAATAATGGAGAATGGAAGAGAGTGGAGAGTGCACTGCTTATTTTACGCTGATGATTTGGTTTTGTGTGGCGAATCTGAAAGATAGTTTGAGAGGATTGGTAGAGGGGTTTGGCAGGATGTGTAAATGGTTAAAAGTAAATGTAGATAAGAGGAACTTATGGTACTGAGTGAGGAGAATCGATGGTGTGAAGTCATGTTGTATGGTAAACAATTGGAACAAGTATCCGAGTTTAAATATTTAGGATATATATGTTGGGTGAAAAGGGAACGGATGATGTATAGTACGAAAGTTGTGAATGGTAGGAAAGGGGCTGGTGCAATTAAATCCTTGGTGGAGACAAAAGAACTAGATCTTGTATGTGCTAGGGATTTGCATGAGGGTATGTTGATATCTGTATTAATGTATAGTAGTGAAACTATGGTCTGGAAAAAGAGGTATAGATCTAAGGTACAATTGTTCAAATGGACAACCTTAGGGGGGGGGGGGTGTTAGGTGTGAGAAGAGTTGCTATTTATGCCGCTACCGTGGCACAAACGGTAGAGCGACGGAGTCGCATGGCAACGGCGCGGGTTCGAATCCTAGTTCGGATCCTAGGTAGAAATTACCTAAAAGTTCCCCTCCTTGAATAGGGCTATGCCCGTGAGGTGTGAACTTTTATAAAAAAAAAAAAAAAAAAAAAAAAAGTTGATAAAATGAGGAATGAACGAGTTTGGGGGTTGTGTGGTATGATGAATGGTGTAAATCAGGGCTGCGGAGCCGGCAAATTTGTTTGCGGCTCCGACTCCGGCTCCAGCATTTTAAAATTACCCGGCCCCGACCTCCGGCTCCGGCTCCAGCATTTTAAAATTCCCGGCTCCGACTCTAGTTCACAAAGAGCATTCCTAGCTTCTAATATCAGATCTTCAGCTCTGAGAAATTTTGAACTGTGGATCAACAAAGAGATGGCCTTCAAAAATATTTTGTTTTCAGTTAACATTCTTTTCCTTCTTTTCATGGAATTTTATGTCATTTGCTGTGAATCCTCTCTATAAAAATTTTCCTGCAGTCAAGTCTTCTAATTGAATATTTTTTGTTGTAAAGTATGGGTAGTTTTAATAATTCTTCGAGGGTTTAATTCGATTTGTTCCCACTGACTATCGGAGAGAGAAACTTCAGGAGTACCGGCAGCCATCATACTAAATACTAATATAGTTTTTTAGCTGCAGAAGCCTTTCGAGCATAAGACATGTACTTCACCATCTTGTCTCTTGGCTTAAGATTGCCACTTTTCCAACTTGACGCTTTAGAACTTCCATTAATTTTTTGGGGTACGTGCTGCCTTTGCTATTTGTCTCGCCTTGCTTATAAGATTTGCTGTATGAGTATTGCTGAGACAATCGTGCTGCTAACGTAAAGTATGAACGCCATACCTCATGTATGCAATGTTAACGTCATCTGAATATAGTGTTATCATAGTTTTATCAAGTTTATTCTGTAAACAACTATTACTTCTTCGTTTTGACATTCGATAAAATCAGTATAACATTTACCAGCTTCCTGTTCCTCATCCTCATCCTCATTCCCTTTATTTAATTTTTCAATTGTACTGATCATGTTATCCGTTATCCGTAACAAAGCTAATTACTTGCCTCTTATTATTTCGAATTCTTTTAAAACGTAAATAACAAGTTCTTGGATATATTAGCTGAAATGTTGCGATTTGGTATCTCTTACTGCTAACGTTTTAGTAATATTGTTTTTATCTTCGTCCACATATGTAATATTAATGGCAAAATAATTTAGCTTTGCCCATGTGCAAGCATCCATTTTTAAATGCACGAAGCGTCCCTTTAAGCAATTTTTAAGTTTATTTTTTTGCTTATCCGCTTCTTCTAGAACTATTTTACAAATATTTTCCCGGTCTAAAGGGACTTCCAGTTTCGAAGCCATGTCTCCACACAGTGCTTTAAATCCTGGTCTTGCAAAAAATCTAATGGGTCACTATCTTTAACAACCATTATAATCAATTGTATTTAAATTTTTCACTTGACATAGACAGAACAAGTTTTTGACAATTGAAAAAGTATCCACTTTAGTCTGAGTTTTTGGAAAATAAAGGTTTATCCTGAACAGCTTTTGCTTCACCTTTCTTTTTAATAATTGCAGCAATGTCTGAATGAGAGCATTTTAAATGTTGCATTAGTTTAAAAGATCCAGTAGATATCTGTGTTTTGCTCCCAATAAGTAGTAACTGGTGGATCGGTAAACTCTTTTAAGCATGATCGAACTGATTGTTTCCCATCAACTGTGTTAACTATTTCATATTGGCAAATGTAAGTACTTTTATCTTCAGAGTGAGTAAAATATTCAAGTACATGAAGTGCTTTCGATTTGGTTTAATTGACATAATTTTTCTAAGGATAAACTTAATTAATTAAAGTTATCTATAGAAGTATAGAACCTTTTTTATTATTGAATAATAAATATACATAAGCAAATTTATGAAAATATATATATATATATATATATATATATATATATATATATATATATATATATATATATATATATATATATATATAAATATTTATATATATATATATAAATATATATATATATATATATATATATATATATATATATATATATATATATATATAGATTCAAATCATAATTGGTATATAAATATAGGTAAAAGAGGCAGTATATATATATATATATATATATATATATATAAATATATATATATATATATATGGTATATATATAGATCATAGTGTTATATATTTATATATATATATATATATATATATATATATATATATATATATATATATATATATATAACCTGTAATAATAAAATTAATAATTACTTAATTTTGTAGTTGTTGGAGCCGGAGCAGCGTCTTTTTTTGCGACTCCGACTCCGGCTCCAGGCCCCCCTAAAATTTCGGCTCCGACTCCGGCTCCAGGTTCCCAAAAGATTTCTGCTCCGGCTCCAGCCCCTCAAAATATTTCGGCTCCGGCTTCGGCCCCACCAAAATACTTGTGCCTCCGGCTCCGGCTCCGGCTCCGGCTCCGCAGCCCTGGTGTAAATGAAAGAATAAACGAGAGGACATTGAGATGGTTTGGTCATATGGAAAGAATGGATGAGAGTCGGTTGGTTAAGCGGATGTATAATGGTGAAATCGACCGACTGGGAGACAGAAAAAAAAATGAATTGAGTCAGGAAAGGAATATCTGAATTAAAGGAACGTAAGTTTGGCAAAGGCGAAAAGAAGTAAATGGCAGGGGTTATTTCAGGGGCATGGTTGTGGGTTTGTCCAAGTCGATGAGCCCCACATTGACGAGATACCACAGTCAGTCTTCTCAGTCTTGTGGAGCCTTAGGGTGGATTTTTTTAACTGCTACTAACTCTCACTTAAGGGTACGAAGGGGAGGATGGTAGGAAGGGGGGGGGCTTTCCTTTCGAATTTTGTCATACTCTTTTACTTAATTATTCCATTTTCCGTTGATGTTATGTACCCCTATTTCACATCTAGTGGGAAGAGAAGGGAGATAAAGAAGATATATATATATATATATATATATATATATATATATATATATATATATATATATATATATATATATATTAAATATATATATATATATATATATATATATATATATATATATATATATATATATATATATATATATACGTACTAGTTCCAAATGTGTACAAACTCCAAAAAGGTGTCCCCATCGTAACAGACTTCCCATTGAGCCAAGTCCAAGTTTCCTTTGATTTTGTTGTGTTTTCACTTTCCGATAGTCCATATTTCGCTCCAATCCAAAATCCGGATTTGATTTCTGTAGGAAGAATGATTCAAAAATATACCACAAACATTTCTGTGCAGTTTTATGAGTAGCAAAAATGAAAGATAATTAAAAATAATTTCGGTATAGGTATTGGTATTTGCAGTATCGGCCATTTTTGGGGGTATCGGTATCGGTATCGGTATCGGTTAATATGGCCGATACTTGGCCGATACTTCTTACTTTTTGGGTGAAGAATTATGAGAAACTTTCAGATTCAATAACACTATGTAACACAAAAAATGTTTCTTTTTATTTTTTTATTGAATCTTATATATTTTTTGACGCTGAACACAGAAATGACCTTCATTTTTTCTATCATCGATACTTTGAGAGTTATTGCAATATTTAAGTTTTGGCATTTTTAAGGTTTGTTAATGAGCTTAAACTGTAGGTACTTATTACAATATTTTATTTGAAGGTTTAAATTTACGAACAGAAACTTAAAAAGACTTTTTACTTGATAAGATACATTTTAATATCCTCAAAATATAAGTCAATGCTTTAATATGCCAAAAACATGCTTACTTTGCATTTAAAAGTGCTTTGTGGATCGTGCTTTTCTCTTGTGAATCGATTTGGTTTCTCTTATCAAAAACCACATATAATCACCCATCATGGCACTATCCCAACGTCCCTGGTATCGCCTTTCCATTGTCTGAATATCCTGGTGAAATCTTTCACCATGTTCTTCACTTACATCCCCTAAATTCTCTCGAAAAAAGTCCAAATGCGAGTGTAAATAACGCACCTTTTGACATACGGAACCCCATTTTTTTATAACAATCAATGAGCATTTTTATCAGCTGTTTTGTAATTTGGATATTTACAATTTCCTAAAAATCCTGAACCACATTACGGAATGCACACTATGCATCATTTTCAATTATGCTCATCTTTTCCTTCAATTTCAAGGATTTAAGCATATTTAAGCATGTTTCAATGAGCTTATCATCTTCCAGAAAAGAAAAGAGAAAACCCGCTATATATATATATATATATATATATATATATATATATATATATATATATATATATATATATATATATATATATATATATATATATATATATATATATATATATATATATATATATATATATATATATATATATATATATAAGAAGCTGCTGCATATATTTGTAGAAACATACGTTTCTTCTTTTATATGTCATGGACTTGTCATAAAACAATTTTACTTACAGAAGGGGTGGTGAAGGTATAGGGTAGTTTTCATTATGAGGAACTGGGGCTCTGGATGAGGGAATATCTGGGTATGGAAGAGATTGCCTTCCTTTACCTTTTCCATATTTTGTAATATCCACCATGCAGAAGTAGCAGTCATCATAGTGTTTCGTTGGCTCTCGCCATATTCTGGGAATAGCCAAAGGCATTGCTTTTCTTGTTCCTCTTACCCATCCTTCTAGGGTTGTTTTACAACTTCCACATATAATGAGGTGCCCAGTGCTTATCTTAGTCACCAATAGGCATACCAAAGTAGAGCCTGTACGCTATCCAATACTTGGTTCCCTTCACAATTTTGGTGGAAATGTGCTTAGAACTAACATAATATCCACACACATAACAAAATGAATCTGCCAACGTTTTACACTGTCTACTTGCAATTTTATAAATGTTTATTATATTATTACTAATATTCTGAAAATTATAAAAGATATTTAAGTTTGGTACCTCACCTTCAATATTATTGCACTAGAATGTAGTTAAACAATGGTATATATATATATATATATATATATATATATATATATATATATATATATATATATATATATATATATATATATATATATATATATATATATATATATATATATATATATATATATATATATATATATAAATCGGTTCTTAAGCATGAAATCCCCATAAAACATTAATGGCAACTGACTTTTACACAGCGCCATGCCGGTAACCACCCTACAAAATGAGAAGATGCCAATAAATACTTCCTGCCGTCGTAACACAAAAACGGTCAATGCTAGAGAAAAACTAAAACATATTTGGAATCTGCATTAAAAACTGAATAAAAAATAATAAAAAAATCAGAAGAAACAAAAAAAAAATTTTTTTGTAACATTGTGTAATTAAAACAATAATAAAATATGTATAAAAAAAACAAACCCTTTTCTTGAATATACTTCAAAAGTTGAATGTACAATTCGACTTCATCCAAGATGACCAAA
The DNA here is from genome assembly GCA_015478945.1 of Trachelipus rathkii. Lineage (NCBI taxonomy): Eukaryota > Metazoa > Arthropoda > Malacostraca > Isopoda > Trachelipodidae > Trachelipus > Trachelipus rathkii. Next base: position 2,954 of record JABUQX010119122.1, on the reverse strand, counting down.
CTTGCAGTCATCGATTCACAAAACATTCGAGCTTCAGACCATGATACCTAATTATTATTATTATTATTATTATTATTATTATTATTATTATTATTATTATTATTATTATTATTATTATTATTATTATTATTATTATTATTATTATTATTATTTGTTGTAGTAGTAATAGTGGTGGCAGTAAAAGTAGAAGTAGTAGTAATATTGGTGGTGTATTAGCACTAGTAGTAGTAGAACTAGTAGTTGTAGTAATGGCAGTGATTATAGCGCTTGAAATAGTAGTAGTAGTAGTAGTAGTAGTAGTAGTAGTAGTAGTAGTAGTAGTAGTAGTAGTAGTAGTAGTAGTAGTAGTAGTAGTAGTAGTATCACAGTATAAAATTTAATCACTAAACTGGTTTCGAACCTTTCTCGGCGTGAAAAGGGAAATACATTTGTCCGTGTCACCATAAGGGGTAAAAAGTGGAGGACATTCACTGAAGTTTCTCTTCATTGTTTCATTCATCGCTTCACCGATAAACTTCATCATTTCATCTAGCAATTTGTTATAAAAGTAAATATATATATATATATATATATATTATTATATATATATATATATATATATATATATATTTTTATATATATATATATATATATATATATATATATATATATATATATATATATATATGTATATATATATATATATATATATATATATATATATATATATATATATATATATATATATAAGAATAGATAAATATATATATATAAATATATATATATATATATATATATATATATATATATATATATATATATATATATATATATATATATATATATATATATATATATATATATATATATATATATATATATATATATATATATATATATAAGTTTTGTTATTTTCCTATGGCCAACTTATAAACTGTGCTGGAGGTGAGATATTTGGTTGTGTTAGTCACATGCAGATAGACGGTTGTTGCGAGAAATTTGCCGATTCCGTTCTCTACATTTAATAAATAGCTCACTTAACTCTACTTTATTTAATGAAGAAAGCATAGGGTTGATCAAATAACAAAATTTTCCTCACAGAACCGTACCGCACAGACTAAGGAGGGGGTCGTGTACCAACATCGAACTCCACCACACCGCTCTTTCGCGGCGGCCAACCCTAAGATAGCACAACACCCTATGTGACGATGTATTTGTTTGGTTGCCATTGTGAGATAAAAGTTTGGTGTAAAATGCAAAAAGATCATCAGGGAGAATTCTTCAGCTTTATTTATAATTTATCAAGACGGTGAAACCCACAGATTTAATATTATTACACTATGGCGAACCTCTACTATATTTTAGAGAGATTTCTGATTTTCTTAACTGTTTCATTATTTTAATAGATGGATTGATTGCTAGCAGAAAGAAGGGGAGAATTATAAAAAGTAGCAAAATTAATGCCTATTGAAATCAACATTTAACAAGCTGTGAAATTCCAAATATACTTACGGAATTCTAGGTCTTCTGTTGCTTTCTCAGGTTTTGAAGATTCTTCCACGAATTTGGTTTTTTTGAGTCGTCCATTGGCTACTTCCTTTATATATATATATATATATATTATATATATATATATATATATATATATATATATATATATATATATATATATATATATATATATATATATATATATATATATATATATATATTAAATACATGAATTTGCTGGGAGTCCAGAAAGATTCCAGATGAGACATTTTCTAATACTACTACTTTCTGCAAGAAAACTGATTTTTTTTTTTTAATATTTTTTCTAGGGGTTCGATGCCCCTCAACGAATGTGGACAAGCCACAGGTTGACCACCCTTAGTTGTAAATATTTATTTTATAATACGCTTACCTCACACAAATCAAGGGAACTTCCAGCAAAACATTTTGATCCAACATTGCAAGCAGTAATAATATCTGTACACCGATCTCTCCAATAACCATCATCGTTATAACGATATTCAGAGGAACACCTAACCTGTTTTTTCACCGCAGTTGTAGTTTGACAGCATCTTTAAAAAAGCAATATATATATATATATATATATATATATATATAAAGAAGAAGAAAGATAGTATATATATATATATATATATATATATATATATATATATATATATATATATATATATATATATATATATATATATATATATATATATATATATATATTATAACTGCTCTGGTGGGAGGGCCAGAGGCCCACATGACATGGAATCGACCTGAGTTGGAAAGTCCAAATGAAAGGTCGTGCAATCAAGAACTGACATGAACTGACACACGACTTTTGAAAGTATTTATTTAATAGTGTAAATGTAAGAATGAGCATAGGGATGGTTAAATGTGGGGTTAGAGTATTGGGCAGAGAGAGAATAAGAATGTGTAAATTGACGTGCTCTCCTCAAGGGAAGGAGGTATACGAAGAGAGAGTTAGGGAGAAGAATGTCTTTTGTAACAACAATAATATGGGGAGAGTGATGCACCAACATTTCAACTGTTGGAAAGAGATTGGAGGGAATAAATGAGAGTAGGAGGTTTAATAAGGCGGAAAGCCTTGGATTCCAACCTTTCAAGAAGGCTTTTGTGAATTGATACTAAGAATAGTAAGAAAAGATGGTTTGAGTTACGCGTTTTTCACTGAAGATATTATAGCTTCGTTGAAAATTTTGTCGGACAGATAGATGATGGAACTGTGTTTTTGAAGCATTGGAAACAACCATTTTCTACACCAGTTTGAAATACGAGAAATACCAGATTTCAGCTGGCCCCAGTCCTCCCTCATAGAATCATTATTTGAAGTTGAGCATTTTCAAAGTCAAATGAGGAATGAAGAGAGAAATCATCAGCGTAAGTGTGAATAGTAGGGGAAAGTCACGATAAATGAGAAAACGGTTAAACACCACCTGAACTGAACGAAGTACAAC
>JABUQX010119121.1:37500-40194 GCA_015478945.1 Trachelipus rathkii | reverse complement strand
GGGAGTTTAAGTATCTAATACTATATACTATATCGGTACATGGATAAGACACTGGAGGTTATGATAGTGCGAGGGTTCGGTAGCGCTACATCTGCATGTCTCCATGACAGGCACTAGGTGGGCAGTTTACGGTGTTAGTTTCATCTAGCAGATGAAGGAGCTTGATTGACATCTGCCTTATCTCGAGGTATTTAGTCCTCCGGATTCTGTGTGTTAATGTAGTATATATTTAGTGTATATAGTATATATATATATATATTATATTATATATAATATGTATATATATATAATATATAATATAATAAGTATATAGTATAGTATATCTTCTCTAGCTCTCTCCAATCTCTTACCATAGTCGTTGAACCGTTGCAAAAATTCTCTATCACTTCTCCTTCAGCTCTCCTCTTTCTCTCTCTCTCTCAACCTCTCTCTCCTCAATCTTATTCCATATCGTCTGAACATCCCGTTTCAAAAGATCTCCTTTACATCTCTTCTCTCTCGGCTCTCTCTCTCGTCTCTCTGCGCTCTCTCTCTCTCTTCTTGTCTCTCCTCTCCGTCTCCTCCATCTCTCTCTCTCCTCTCCTCTTTCTCTCCTGACAACACAACACACAACACACAGTTGCAAGCATTCTGGAATGATGTCTGCGCACGATAGAGCGGAAAATACTAACGTCGCGATACTCCGCGCCAGGTCGGGAATGCGCTGCTTTGGTTAGACAAGCCACAACGCCATAAAATAGAGGCCTCAGGAAGGCGGACGTGACGAGAAATATACATATTATGGGCAGAATTCCTATATCTAATTAGAGAATACTCAGAATATTATATTTATTATCTATTTATTTAGTTATTATTTATTATGATATTATTTTATTGATTATACTGTATTATATATTATTATTATTATTATTATTATTATTATTATTATTATTTATTAATTATATTATTATTATATTAATTAAATATATTTATTAATTATATTATTTATTATTTTATTATTATATTATAATTATTATTATTATTATTATTATATTATTATTGTTATTGTTATTGTTATTGTTAGTTATTATTATTTATCATTACCATTATCATTATCATTATCATTATCATTATCATTATCATTATCATTTTTTAATTATTATTATCTATTATTATTATTATTATTATTATTATTATTATTAGTTATTAATTATTATTATAATTTTTATTTTTATTTTTATTATTATTAATTAATTTATTATTATTATTATTATTATTATTATATTTTATTATTATATGATTAATTATTATTATATTATTATTATTATTTATTATTATTATTATTATTATTATTATTATTAAATATTAATATTATTATATTATTATTATTATTATTATATTATTATTATTATTATATATTATTAATTATTTTATTATTAATTATTATTCATTATTATTATTATTATTAAATTATTTTCATGATAATATTTTTATCATTGTCTCTGTATATTGATATGTAGTAAATATACTATCATTATTATAATTATTATTATTATACTTACTATTATTTCATTAATTATTATTATTTATTATTATTATTATTATTATTATTATTATTATTATTAATTATTATTATTATTATTATTATTATTATTATTATTAGTACAATTTATAAATTTAAGAAATACTTTTGCAAATTATTTTTAATATTTAATATTCTTATCAATATTATTATTAATTATTATATTATTATTATATTATTATTATTATATTACATTATTATTATTATTAAGTTTTATTTTATTTTGATTTTATTAATAAAAATTATCTTTTAAGAATATTATTATTATTATTATTATTAATTATTATTGAGTTATTAATTAATTCTGATGATATTTTTATTAATTATTTTTGTTCTCTCGATATTAATCGGCTTTGTTCTTCCTTTTTATTATTATTATTAATCATTATTATTAATTATATTAATTATTATTATTATTATTATTACTAATTATTATTAGTAAACCTCTTTGCTCTTGGGATTCTCCGGTCACCATTCTTATTATTGTTATATTATTATTGTTATTATTATTATTATTATTATTATTATTATTATTATTATTATTATTATTATTATTATTATTATTATTATTATTATTTATTATTATTATTATTATTGTTGTTATTATTAATATTATTACTGGACTTTTACGGTTTCGCGTATCTATACCTGAAAATTAAATTATATATTCTCTCTATTCGTCGTTATGGTCAATATGTTAAGATTACCTTATTATAATAATAAACAATTTAAAAAAAATTAATTTACAATTATTGTTACTATTAGAAAGGAAGAAGCATCTGCGTAGTTGATGCTCAAAATGTATATGTATAAATGTATTGTATTTGGGGCTCAAAGGGCACAACACTGTGTTGCAATCAGTAGCCCCATTTCAGATAGGAGTGAAATTGAATCCTAATTTACATGATTTATTGCCATTTTGTAAATGTAATAATATCTATTATAATTGTATCTCTGTTATTAAAGGATAAAAATTGTAACAACTATTCTGAATAAATTTTTTTGAATTTGAATTTATTATTATTATTATTATTATTATTATTATTATTATTATTATTATTATTATTATTATTATTATTATTATTATTATTATTATTATTATTATTATTATTATTATTATTATTATTATTATT
>JABUQX010119121.1:30000-35000 GCA_015478945.1 Trachelipus rathkii | reverse complement strand
ACAGCGAAAAGAATACATTTTTGGAATCCTGTAAAATTTTAGTTAGGAAATGTAAAAAAAAAGTGAATAAATAAATAAATAAATATAGGCTATTTTTTTTTTTTAGGAGCAGGGGGCACATAGTATATATATATATTATTTGTAAAGGTATACACGGCAATGTAGGGGCTCGAGCGACGGGAAACAGGGGGGGACGTTTTCCATACCCCGTAGGGGGAGGGGCGGAGAACCCCCGCGACACCCAAACAAAGAGCGGGGGTCCCGGAGACCCTCCCCGGAGGGGAATTGTCCTACCCCGTAGTAGTTCCCCGGAAGGCCGAGAGACCCCGACTCCTGCCATCGGTGCGGTATACCCTGGGGTATTCTTTTAGTTTAAAAAAAAGCGAAATTTAAATAGAAAGTCTATTTTTTTAACGAGTAACCAATAAAAGGTCTCTAATAGGCTCTCTATTCATATTTACTATAATTATTAACAATAATTTTTTTTTATTTTTTTTTTTTTTTTACATTTTCCTATTTAAAATTTTACCAGGATTCCAAAAATGTATTTCTTTTCGCTGTAGCTATTGTACATTTTGAGATATAATTTTTTTTTTATATTTTTTTTTTTTTAATTATTTTTTTTACATTTTTCCCGCAACTAAAATGTTACCAGGGAATTCCAACAATGTATTTCTTTTTTTTTTTTCCCTGTATCTATTATAGTTTTTTGAGATAATGAGGTTGTAGTTTTAAACCATTATCACCTAAATTATTAATATATATATTATATAATATATATATATATATATTAAATATATATATATAAATGTGTTTATATATTTTGTATATATATATATATATATATATATATATATATATATATATATATTTATATTTTTAATGTGTACCTATATATTATTATATATAATTATATATATATATATCATGAAAGTAAACTTGTCAACGGGTTTAAAATTTTGTCCTATTTTAGATTTTTAAACGTAAATTATTGATGGACAACTTTTTGGATGAATCTTTTTAAAAACTTTTCCAAGAAATGGAGAAGGCAAAATTACTCCATTTTTTTTCACTCTTTTCTTTACAGAGCAGAATATGTCAAATGACAAATTGATGACATATTATTGTCATACTATTTACCAAAAATTTGTCCAAAAAGTCACCGAATGGACGGACATGTTTTTGATGAAAAACGTACAAAAAAAGCACCATTTGGAAAATGTATAACTTTTCAGTGAAGGTACAAAAAAATATTAACGACTTGTTTTAATCACTATTTGTCTGCAAATGGGAGGTTTGATGTGGGGGAGAGAGGAGGGGGAAGGTTGTGGTTTATGGGATTGGACGCATGATGGGATTTTATCTTCGTCGAGAATCCAGAAATCGTTTACAAACACCGCTAAATCCCGTCTCTATTATGATGCTTCGGATTCTTTTCGGTATTAAAAATTAAACTATCATTACCGGGCCAGAATTATTAAAAGAATTTCAAATGTTTGAAAATACTTGTCTTCTAAGTTTTAGATTCAATATTTTTACAGTATGTTAGGTAAAACGTTGAAGATTCGTATCTGCATCCTCATCTGCATCCGCCCCTGCTGATGCTTACATTCTGATATTAAAATTCGCATTAGTGGATATCAAAAACTAGGCTTCCTCGACATCTCAAATGGTATATATATATATATATATATAATATATATATAAATAAAAATATATATATATATATATATATATATATATATATATATATATATATATATATATATATATATATATATATTATATATAATATATGTATATAATATATATATATATATATATTATATATATATTTATATATATATTACTAATATATATATAATATATATCTCTAATATATATATATATATATATATATATATATATATATATATATACTTTTTACTTACTTTCTCACCCCTGACCACCTCTGTCATCAGAGTGGCCATACCCGCATCCAGATATCCGCCGCCGAACCGGCCTCGTCACAGACTCATCCCAGGGCTTGAAATGTTCCTGATTGCTTTGGGCAGAGAGTTGATTACAGGTGAGTAGAAAGTTGGAACTAATGTTTTCCGGGACCTGGTCAGTTTGAACATATATTTGTAGTTGTTTGGTGAGATTGAATCTAATGTTTGTAAATTGTAAATTTTGGGTGGTGGTCCGCATCTTAAATTTGGCAAAAGGATAACTGACTAGTTCTTTGGAAACTGAGCTAAATTCTGATGATACTTCTGGTGGATGTTTGTTTAATATGTTGCTTGGTGGTCTGCGTCTTAGACTTGCTTTCCTGTTAGTTTGTGTGGATTTGTTTTGGTCCTGTGATGTGTTACTTTTAGTGGAGTGGGATTTGTTCAGATTTGTTTGAAGTGAAAGCGATGAAGAAGGGGTTGTTTAAGTCTGTGGTAGGTAGGATTAGAGAGTGCTGTGTGACATGGGTGTTGGGGTGTTTGAATTTTGGCAAAAATTGTTGTGGCATATCATATCCAGGTTGTATGTTTATAGCTAGTGTTTTGGTCTTCTTCGTGTAGGTGTTGTTGTAGTAGTATTATTGATGTACATCCTGTTGTGATTCATAGTGCTTTGTTTTGTATTGTTTGGAGTTTCTTTATGTTGTTTTTAGTCAGTAGTGGGTGTCAAGTTGGAGGGGCGTAGTTTAGAGTTGGACGTATGTGTTGTTTGTATATGGTAGTGGATGTTTGTTTGTCGTTTGTGAAGTCTGTGCCGGTGATGGTTCTTAATTAATATGTTCAGTTTCCTGTTGATGATGAAATTATGTTGTCTATTGTTTTGTAAAGGTAAGATGAGTCAAGTGTTACTCCGAGGATGTTGTGAGTTTTGTTGAATGGTATGGCAATGTTATTTAATTAGATGTTGGGGGGGGGGATGCCGAGTTGGCGGTTAGTGGTGATTAAAGTGATTGATGATTTGTTTGGTGAAGCGGACATTCTGTTATTTGTTAGCCATGTTTGAGGCTGACCTTTCGTAGTGAACGCATAAAATTTTTAATTCATAATTGAAATATTTTATTTAAATTGTTATTAATTATTTTGGTATTGATATATAAGTTTAAGTAGAATTTTTATTAATCACAAAACTCTCGGTTTTCTCATCATGTATAATTTGTCTTAATAATTAAATCTATTCATATAAAATTTGAATGAATAAATAAATAGATTCTTCAACAATTTTCGTCCAATCAGCAAGAGTTGAAACGAAGTTTCGTTGCTTGCCCAAGGGTGATTTAATAATTGAGTCACGCGACTCAATAGTCGTATTATTATTTTTGATCGTATATGAATTGGTTTATTTATGTACATGACTTCAATCAGCTGATTGATAAAAGTAATGGCAATTAGAATTGTAATTAGTTTTTAAAATTAATAGTAGGGGTATTCTCTCTCTCTTCTCTCCTCATCTCTCTCTCTCTCTCTCTCTCTCGTCTCTCTCTCTCTCTCTCTCTCTCTCTCTCTCTCTCTCTCTCTCTCTCTCTCTCTCTCTCTCTCTCTCTCTCTCTCCGGTGTTGGGGATGAAGGCTTTAAATGTTTTTTTTGTAGTGACGTAGGCATTGGAACCACACTTCATCTGAATATATATTTTTATAGGAAAACATATTATAATAAACGGTGTAAGTTAAAACTGAACTTAAATGTGTTTCAAGTGAGCTTCCTTAACGCGACAATTTTTGAACAACTGTTACTGGTTGATCAACCTTGAATATGTTGATATCTTTGTATAAAGAATTACTATTACCGATTCTTATATTTAAAATTAAATTCAGTGAAAAATATATATGAATTTTCTTTTTTTTTTTTGCAGTATTAAAATATGAATATTTTGAAAAATTATAGAGTACGTTTCTTGGCTAGTGTTAAAAATAGTATAAAATAGTATCTCACCCTTAAATATATTTAGAATTTGGATCCTTCGAGTGTCTATATGAACCCAATTATTTTCATTCGATTATTGTAATATATTACTATACTATACTATAATATATATATATATATATATATATATATAATATATATATATATATATATATATATAATATATATATATATATACTATATATATATATATATATATATATATATATATATATATATAATTGCATTTTTCACTAATTATTAAACAATTAATTATTTTTCAATACTACTAATCAAACAATAGTTCAAGCGTTCAGAAGTGAAAATTTTGGAATTATAGACACTCGAAGGAACTCGTTATTATTATTATTATTATTATTATTATTATTATTATTATTATTATTATTATTATTATTATTATTATTATTATTATTATTATTATTATTATTATTATTATTATTTAGTTGTTATGATTATTATTATTATATCATTAAAGTATTATTATTAATTTATTATTATATTATTATTATTTATTATTATTATTATTATTTTATTATTATTATTATTATTATTTAATTATGTATTTTATTATTATTATTATTATATTACTTATTATTATTATTATTATTATTATTATTATTATTATTATTATTATTATTTTGTAGTTATTATGATAAAGTTATATAATTATTTCTTCTTTATATATATATATATATTATATATATATATATATATATTATATATATATATATATATATATATAATATTATATATATATATATATATATTATATATATATACTTAGCATAACAACATGGGTTTTAGTTAAGAACTACTGAACCAATTATATATATATATAAAACTAAATTTTAAACATGTATATGCAATATACAGGAATATATTTTAAAATTTATGATATATATAATATAATATATAAATAATATATATAGTATATATATTATATTATATATAATATACATAAATTATATATATTCAATGGGTTAAATATAAAGATAAATAACAAGAAGGTAAATTTTATTTTACCTTAATTCTGTATAATAAATTTCCACGACCCCTCTCTAAACATCCCTTCTAATTGGGCTTATTTGT
>JABUQX010119121.1:20000-25000 GCA_015478945.1 Trachelipus rathkii | reverse complement strand
AGATTTTTAGGCTCCGGCTCCGGCTCCGCTCAGGGCCTATCTCCATATAACTCTACATAGTTAGAGTTATGTTGCGATCGTTAAAATTTGGAAAGGGGTTAGATGGTGAACGATACTTCATCCGTAAACGAGGTTACATACCCCGCAACCTCCAATATTGGTGGATGCTGGCCCTTAAACATGAATATTGACCTAGAAAGCTGAACTTGTAACCCTTCATATAAGTATCCACATCGATGGGGTTACATGACTGTGCGTCCCCCATGGGGGATACTAGCCCCCCAAACAAATTTGAGCTTACGTAGAAACTGAACTTGGTATACACCACTTATATAAGGTATCTTCATTATAGATGAGGTTACATGACCGTGCCTCCCTCATGGGGGGATACTAGCCCCCTAAACATTGAATATTGACGTAGAAGGCTGAAACTTGGTATACACCCTTCATATAAGGTATCCATGCTGTAGACGAGATGAAATGACCATGAGCACCCCACGGGGGGCCCCCTAAACCTGAAATATGGACATAGAACGATAAACTGTATATATCCCTTCAATACTACCACATCAATATGGTTGATTAGCCGTACCACACCCCCAAAAGCCAAATCTGAAATATAACATAGAAACCGACGAAACTGATATACATCTTTCTTATGATGTATCCTCATACAAAAAAAAAAAAAAATATAAAAAAATTTAAAATAAAAATTTAAAAAAAAAATAAAAAATTTTAAAAATTTAAAAAAGAAAATAAAAAAAAAATTAAATTTTTTTTATTTTTTTTAAGTTTAAAACAAAAAAATTTACGTTTTTTTATATATAAATCAAACGACCCCTTCCCCAGCCTTCCCCAGCCTCACCAGCCTCCTCAGCCTCTCCAGCCTTCCGTCAGCCTATCTTGCCCTCCCCGGCCTCCTCATCCCTTCTCACCTCCTCACCTCCTTCAGCCTCCTCACCCTCTCAGCCTCCCCCCAGCCTCCCTACCCTCCTCAACCTCCCTAGCCTCGCAACACTCCCCACCTATGATCTATGATCCAATGATCTACCGAGCTACTGATTCAGGTCATATCTGTATAACATAACACAAAACTTTTATTTTTTTTTTGTTTTATATGCTTTAAACAGTTTTTTTATTACTTAAAAATTTACCCTTTTATATTTGATGTAAAAAATCTATTTATCATACTGATCCAATGAATATATGGCTAACGTAACAAAGTTTCCACATCAATAAAGCAAACATATCCTCATCTGAACTACGAATATAATGAACAACAACAAAACCTAACATGTATGTATGAATAAACTGATAACATTAACAAAGTTCCCCATAACAACAGAAAAACTAACATAGCATACAAAACCGAAACTTTTCACCACGTTCTCAAAACATATCTCTAAAATTCGTTTAATTTACCATTAACATAGTAACATTTAACAAAAATTTATCAAAACCTAACCTATTTATCATACCGACCAACGAATATATCTAACGTGACAAAGTTTTCACCATCATAATGGCTTACATGTCATTAATCTGAACTAGAATAACAACGTGTTCAACGACCAAACCTAACACGCTTTAATAGCGAATAACCTGCGAACATTAACCAAAACTCCATACTTAACAACAGTAAATTAACTAACATAGCATACAAAACGTAACCTATGCATACGTTGTCAAATATATCTCAACATAGCAATGTAATTTTAGCATAACATTGCTAATAATTATAACAAAGAATTATCATAAACCTTGTCTAAATATCTACTGATCAACGGAATATAGCTAAACATAAAAAGTTTTCACATTAATAAGCTTTCATAGCATCATCTGAACATAAGTAATATAATCCGGCAACGACAACCTAACACATCTAAACATATTAAACTGTAACGTAACAAAATTTCCACATTAACAACAGAAAAGTAACTAACATGAGCGCAGACGTAACCTACCCACACTTTTTCTAACATATCATGGGTATTTTTACATTAACTCAGTAATATTTAAACAAAATTTATCAAAGGAATGTCTAATTTCCATACTGACAATGAATATATGCTAATCGTAACAAATTTTCACATCAATAAAGAAACATTAACATCACAACTGAAACTACAAATATAAACATGACAAAACCTAACAACCTTGACGATCGAAAAAACCCTAACAAAATAAACAAGTTCCATATTTAACAACAGTTTAAAGTAACTAACAGATGCCTACAGAACGCATTCAGTACGAAGCTAGAAAGGAAAGATATTCATTTAACAGAATCCAGTAGCACGCTGTGTTTGTTAAGGGTCAGTGGTTTATCGGTTTTAACTTGATTTCTTTAAAACATTTTTTGTTTTAAAAAACTTTATTTAGGTGACTTACTCTCCACCATATGTTGTTTTATATTGACTCTTAGTTATAATCAACTATTTCTTTCAAACTTTTTTTTTAAAAAACCTTTATTTATTTTTAATTTTATTCTTTTTAACTTTTTTTTGTTTAAAAAAAAAAACATTATTTTTTAATTTTATTTCTGTATAACTTTTGTTTTACTAAAAAATTCTATTCTTTTATGTTTATACCGTAAAAAATTTACATTTTTACATGACATTAAAACAGAAAAATCATAGTGAATCAGGTAAATGTCAAACTATCCATCCCTCCCTCCTCCTTTCCCAACACTGATCTTGGAGTATTATCTATTGATCAACTGATCTTTTATTGACTTTCTAATACAGTATATTTTTTAAAAATAGCATAAAAATATTTCTTTTATACTAACCTCGAAAGAATGTGACATACAAAGTTTCACATCAATAAAGCTAACATTAACATAACCTGATGTAAGAATATAAGTATAACATCAAAATCTAACATACCCTTAAACACGATTAAACAGTCAACATAAACAAATACCATACTTAACAACAGGAAAGTAACGACGTTGCATACAACCTCGTAAAATATACAACACTTTTTCAAAACATATCTCTAACATATCACTGTTATTTACAATAACATAGTAACATTTAACAAAAATTTATCATAACCTAACCTTATTTTTTCATACTGACCAACGAATATGCTAACGTAACAAAGTTTCACACCGAGTAAGCTAACATATAACCTGAACTAAGAATATAATGTACACCCACAAACCTAGCACACATCTTAAACACGAATAAACAGTTAACATTAAAAAAGTATACCTAACAACAGTAAAATAACTAAACATTGTACACAGAACGTAACCTATTCACACTTTTCAAACATATCTCTAACATTCAGTTATTTTTACATTAACATATTAACATTTAACAATAAGTTACCATGAGCTTATTCCTAATTATGCATATTGCCAACGAAATATATAATAACTCCATATTTAGTTACAAATGTTTCTTCAATATCCTTAACTAAAATACCCCTTTTCAATATTACATTTTTATCGTCTTCGAAATAAACTGCTTAAACAATAACAAATTACATACTTAACAACAGTAAAACAACTACAATGCATACAGAACGAGCATTACCGAAAGTTATGTGGTTCCTGCTCACTAGATCATCAGGATACAAGTCGAGAAATTGGATCAACCGCCTCCACTTCGAAACATACGCAATAACCTATGATTCTTTATTGTTCGTTTTTCGAAAATTAAGCTATACATATTGATTCTGTTTGCCACTAAGGGCAAACATAGCAAATTTATTAAAAACATTTTATATTTTTTGCCCAAGGTCTTTAATTTTATAACACTAGCATATAAGTTTTTAGAAACCCTAACAAAAATTATCCATGACATAATCTATCTTATCATATAACCAATGAATAAAATGCTAACGTAGTACAGCTGTCAAGTTATCTCAGTCATCATCGCATTGCCAAACTTACCAATCTCCGCATTAGTCTATACAACTACGACATAACCCCTGTAATTTAATATAAACATATATAGTTATTAATCCTATAACCCTATTAACAAATGATTACGAATAAATACAACGATATAACGCTAACGTTAACAGTGTTTATACATTAAACATAATAAAAATTTAACCAAAATTCATCATAACCATACCTAAATATAAAATCCCCAACAAATAATTACAAACATAACAAAGTTTACCAAACATATAACATAAAAATAACTAAGTTTTATCCCAAGCATAACATAAAAACAATTCTTAATAAAATATTCATAGTAAAGTTATCAATTTAACGATTAAATAAAAGCTGTAAATCAAATAAATCAGAAATCAAACCATCCTCCCTCTACTCTCCTCCCAGCTTCCCATTCCATTATCTATGATCTATGATCAATCATATTTCGAGTATCATTTAGATAAACATAACAAAAAATAATTCTTTAACACAACTACCAACGACAAAATACGCTAACGTAAACAAAGTTTATAACATCAATAAAACTAACATATCATAACCCTGAACTAAGAATATAACTTACAACACAAACCAACACACCTTAAACACGAAAAAACAGTCAACATTAACAAATTCCCGTACTTAACACAGTAAGTAATTAACATTGCATACAGAACGTAGCCTGTTCACACTTTTTCAAACGTATCTGTAGCATATCATAATTTTTACCTTAACATAATAATATTAAGAAACAATTTATCATAACCCTTACCATTTATCATACATACCTAACGAATATAGTTAAGAACAAAAGGTTTTCACATCATAATCTGAACTAAGAATTAATGTACAACGCAAAGCTAACATACCTCACATCGAATAATCTTGCTAACATTCAAAAATTCCCCCACTTATCATTGGTTAAAGTAGCAACAAACATACAAAAGCTCAATTATCCCCACTTTCCAAACTTATCAGCACAGCTACAATCTATTATCTAACAAAATCGCTAAAAAATGAACCCAATTTATGCAAAGATACCAGTATCATGAACTATGAACTGACACTACATTCATCAAAGAGTCGCTCATACGAATATAACATCATT
>JABUQX010119121.1:10000-15000 GCA_015478945.1 Trachelipus rathkii | reverse complement strand
CATAAAAGGAAACATAAAATAAATCCATGGAAAAAAGGCGGAAATTAATTTATGTTAAAAGAGAAATGAAAATTGATACGAATCACAAGAACTGAAAATTGCAACTCATAAAGATAAAATTGACAGAATTTTTTTTTTTTTCACAGAGAGCAAGTACAGCGTAGTAATATCATTTCTGACATGGAATTAAAATTTTATCATACGAGATATTCATTTGAATAGTTTCTTCCTTTTTCATTGCACACACATGCACGCATATATATATATATATATATATATATATATATATATATATATATATATATATATAATATATATAATAATATATGTAATATATGTATATAATAATATATATATGTATATGTAATATGTAATATATGTATAATATCAGCCAACATATATTCAATATATAATAATAGTATAATATAATAATATATATATATATATATATATAATAATAATAATAATATATAATAACAACTAACAATAAATATATATATATATAATAACAATAATATACCAATAATGCTTCAACTCTTTAGCTCTTCAATATATTATAATATAGCCAATAATAATGTATATATCTAATACATAACAATATGTAATATGTAATATAATATAATAATAATATGTGTATGTATATATATAGCTCTTCAGCTCTCAATGCTCAACAGTAATATGTATGGCAATAATAATAGCCAGTAATAACTATATATATAACTATACTATATGTGTGTATATAATCTTGTAATGCTCTTTCTTCAATAATAAATCATGTATTGTAATGTAATAATAGTAATGTATGTAGCAACCAGCAGCCAACAATAACTATTAGCCAGCAGTAATATAGTAATAGCACTGTAATAATGTATATCTTCAACTGTATGCTAACAACAATATATGTAACCAATAGCAATAATATAATGTATGTATATATGTAATAATAATATAATATAATATAATAATAATATTAATATGTATATAAACCAACCAATATAATATATATAATAATAATAATAACAATAGCCATGAAGTAAATAACATAATATTTCAACTGTATATGTATATATATTATGTAATAATAATAATAATAATAGCATAACAAATAATATAACCAATAATAATAATAGCATGTAATAATAATAACAGCAATAACCAGCTGTAGTATGTAATATCAATAATATATGCTATGTATATGTATATAACATCTGTTCTTCCAATATTATGTAATATAATATATAACATATATGTATGTAATAATAATAATAATATATATATATATAAATAATATATAGCTAATAATAGCATAATAATAATATATGTAATATAATAATAATAATATATAATAATAACTTAATAATATATATGTATATATATAATATATATGTATATATATAATAATAAATATATAAATATATAATGAAACATATAACTCAATATAACATAATGTATATGTATGTAATATGTATAATATAATAATATATATAATAATATGTATAGCATAATATATATAATATATGTATAACTGTATAATATGTATATAATATCTTCTAATATCTATGTATATAATAATAATAATATAATAATATATATGTAATATATATATATATAATATATAATAATATATATCAATAATAATATATATATATAATAATAGTAATAATATATATAATAATAATAATATATAATATATATAATAATAATAATAATAATAATAATAATATATATATAATATGTAATATATATATATATGTATATAATATATGTATATAATATAATAATATAATATATATATATAATAATAATAATAATAATAATAATAATAACCCATATATATAATATAATAATAATAATATAATAGCTGTAGTAATAATACCAATAATGCTATGTATATATAACAATAATGTAATAGTACTATGTAATAACATGTAATATGTGTAATGTAATATATGTAATATGATAATAATATTGCTTCAACGCTCAACAACAATAATAATATATGTAATAGCCAATAATGTATATATGTAATAATAGCAACAACCAACCAATAATAAATAATATGTCATATATAATAATAGCAGCAGCCAGCCAATAATATGATATATATATATATATATATATATATATATGTAACATATATATATATATATATATATATATAGGGATAAAGTAATAACTCTTTATAATCGAGATCGAGTACATTTGAGAGGAAATATCGAAAATATTTGAGCTATATCGATGTTTGAAATATTGAAAGAGCGAGGAAGATGATAAAATACGAGAGTCTAATTAAGGATTTGGTGAAATAACTTATATATATATATATATATATATATATATATATATATATATATATATATATATATATATATATATATATATATATATATATATAACATATATATATAACTATATACATATATATATATATATATATATATATATATATATATATATATATATATATATATACTATATATATATATATATATATATATACTATATATATATGGTGATATTGGTTTTAGAGCGACAAATATCATCGATCCATATCTCAAAACTACAATAGCTACAGGGAGAAGGAATACATTGTTGGAATCTGGCAGAATTTCATTGCAGAAGCTGTAAAAAAAAAAAAAAAATCTCAAACACTACAATAGCTACAGCGTAAAGGAATACATTTTGGAATCCTTGTAAATTTTAGTTAGGAAAATGTAAAAAAAAAAATAAATAAAATAAATAAATAAAGTAAATATTGGCTATTTTTTTTTTAGAAGCAGCAGGGACATGAACATATATATATATATTATTTGTAAGGTATTACGGCAATGTGGGGGCTCGAGCCGACGGGGAACACAGGGGACGTTTTCCATACCCGTAGGGGCCAGGAGGAACCACCGACACCCAAATATGCAAAGGCAGGGGTTCTTGAGACCACACCTCTCTTGGAGAAGTCCCCTGCCCCGTGGTTCCCAGGCCGAGATTTCCGATACCATCGTGCGGTAGGGTATTCTTTAGTAAAAAAAAAAATAAGCAAAATTTAATAGAAAGTCAATTTATTTAACGAGTAACCAATAAAAAAGGTCTCAATATAGGCTCTCTAATCATATTACTATAATTATTAACAATAATTTTTTATTTTTATTTTTTTGCATTTTCCTATCAAAATTTATAGAGTTCAAAAATGTAATTCCTTTTCATAACAACTTATTAACCAATTTAGTTTTTTTTTTTAAAAGAAAGAAAGAAAGTTTTGATGGATTCCCTTTGGAGCAAATTCACGTGAACATGTTTGACAACGGAAAAGTACTTTTCTTTTTTCTTAATTAAAGAAACAACATAAATATTGTAAGTGAAACATGAAGTATTCGTCACAAGTAATTGGAAATATTGCAAAAAAACTTAAAAGTGACCAGTCACTTGAACAAATTTCGTATATGTTTTTTACATTCATTTTTGTTAAATTTTTATTATTTACGAGTAGAAATATAAATTTATAGTTTAATCTTTTTTATAAATCAAGTGAAGCTACTTTTAGTTTTTATTTATTTGTTTTTTATTTTCTTTTAAACGTAACTTCTATTCACATTAAAATAAATTGTTTTTATAATCTTTATCGATATATAATCGATATACAGTAAAATCAACAATCATTCGATAGGTAAAAGGAAAAGTAACCTTTATTATAACATATATATATATATATATAACCTTAACACCATATATATATATATATATATATATATATAACCATATTTTGAAAATATTACATACTGTATATATATATATATATATATATATATATATATATATATATATATATACTATATATATATATATATATATATGCTGCTGCTGCTGCTGCTATGCTGCTCATATATATAAATTGCTAATAAAACCACAATAAGATAGATCAGTAGATCTCTTAACCTTTACGGACACGGTTTAAACTTCTTCGTTGCTGCAGACCACCATTACTTTAAACCATGAAAGTGTACCAAATTTTTATTTAATAATTCTAGTGAATATTTAGGAAGTAAGAACATACCACATTCATATAATTATAATTAATGAGAGAGGCTGGTGCTACATTTCAGTTAAGACTTCCAGTATTTTTGGATTTATTAACTGAAATTTTAATTCAGGTTCAACATTCAAAATATGTAAACCTTGAATGTTTTTCTTTTTGTTTTAAGTACAAATGATCATAACATTATTTCAGTCTTCCCAAACAACCCACCCCCACCCCCACCTCTTAAGCTTTCGCGGATTCTCTGAATCTTCGGACCTCAGGTCAAGAACCAAAGTAATAGATATAAAAGTAAAAAAAAAAAAAAAAAAAAAAAAAAAAAAAAACTAAATAATTTGAATAAGAACTTACTCACCATGATTAAAAACCGCCGGTAACGCGACGGAAGTCAAAATATTAATCGCCATATATATATATATATATATATATATATATATATATATATATATATATAAAAATATATATATATATATATATATATATATATATATATATATATATATATATAACTAATAAATATACTTTATATATATATATATATATATATATATATAACATATATATAACTATATATCTATCTTGCTATATATATATATATATATAGATATATATATATATATATATAAGTGCTATATATATATGGACCTTTTTTACTTCATCACGACATTTATTATTTTCTGACAAATGAATGCATTCGAACAAAATATTCAGCTTTAACCTAAATTAAAAAATAAGAAATAATCTTACGAAAAAAATATATTCAATTTATTGTGAAGTTCAAAAAAGTTACAAATTTAAGAAAACCAATTCTTTTGAACATTTATTGAGAGAGAAAAAATACCTTATAATAATAATTAAATGGTAGTTAAAATTAAATTGTTTTAAATTCAGATATACATTTTAATATACTTTTAAATAAATCCTGACCTTGAAATTGTCTTTTCCAAAAAATTCGCATATATATATATAT
>JABUQX010119121.1:0-2500 GCA_015478945.1 Trachelipus rathkii | reverse complement strand
TTTCATGGAATTGAAAACCATTTAAATATAAAGAATTTAATGTAATGAAATTATTTTCCTAAAAGTCGTAATATCAGTGTTACTAGTAATATGTTTCAAAATTGAAATTATGTATGAAAATAAATTAACACTATTGTTTGGCAAGTACGTTCAATGTTTTGTGTATGAGCTGTTTCTTGTCTAAAATATTTTTTTTTAAAAGAGCCATAATCCATATCTAAAATACTACAACATCTACCGGGAAAAGGAATACATTGCTGGAATGCTGGTAAAATTTTAGTGCAGAATGTAAAAAAAAAAAAAAAAAAAAAAAAAATCTCAAAAACTACAATAGCTACAAGGAAAAGGAATACATTTTTAGAATCCTGGTAAAAAATGTCTAGATTTAGAAAATGTAAAAAAAAAAAAAAAAAAAGAATTATTATTATTATTATATAATATGATTTGAAGGCCTATTTAGAGACCTTTTACCGTTACTCGTTAAAATAAATAAGACTTTCTATTAATTTTTTTAACTAAGAATACCCCAAGGGTATACCACCTGCGATGGCAGGGAGTCAGGGTCTCTCGGCCTTCCGAGGGAACTACGGGGTAGGACTAATTCCCCCTCCGGGGCTCCAGAACCCCGCTCTTTGGTATTTGGGTGTCACTGGGGTTCCTCCGCCCCCTACGGGGTATGGAAGCAATCCCCCTGTGTTCCCCGTCGGCTCAGGCCCCTACATTTGCCGTGTAATGCAGCACACAAATAATACTTTATATCTTTATATATATATATATATATATATACTCTGCTATATATATATATATATATATAACTATATATATATATATATAACAACATATATGGCATATATGCTGCTCTCAACCATCCCTGCTCCCTTCCCTTCTTCTTACTTGCTGCTCATATATATATGTATATACTATGTCCCCTGCTCCTAAAAAGCTCCCCCAAAAAAATGGCCAAACTTTTTTTTTTTTTTTTTACATTTTCCACCCTAAAAAATTTGCCAGGATTCCAACAATGTATTCCTTTTTCCCTGTAGCTATTGTAGTTTTTAGGATATCTCGGGTTGTGAAAAAGAAAAAGAAATAATTTCTAGATTCCATCGTTATAATTATAATTATAATTATAATTATAATTACTTAATTATAATTGTAGTTATAATTATAATTATAATTAAAATTATAATTATAATTATTGTGTGTGTGTATTATTATTAGTATTATTATGATTATTTTTATTATTAAAGTTATTAGTTGATGTAAATGATGCAGTGAAAGAAATCTATAAAATGTATTAAATAAATGCAATGTAATATAAATTAATATGCGCTAAGCTTAAAAAACCTTAATATATGGTCTTTTCTTCGTGTACTTAACCTTTTCCTTTTCGCGAACCATAAGTGCTTGCGAGTTTAAAATATTTTGCGAGATTTAAACTATTTTCTTTCTGTTTTACAACAATATTATGATATTACTACCAACCTTACAAAATTAGTGGTTGGCGAAATCACAAAAAATATATATATATATATATATATATATATATATATATATATATATATATATATATATATATATATATATATATATATATATATATATATATATATATGCCCTGTACTCCAGCCATATATTGTTTATTCAATATCTTCTTTGCTCCAATATTACATATAATATTAATAATAATAATAATAATATTTCTCAACTTAATATAATAATAATATATAATATAATATATAATATTATATATATATATATATAAATAATATATTAATATATATATATGCATATAATATATGTATATAATATATATAATAATATATGTTATATATACGTAATATATAATATATATGTAATATAAATAACTAATAATAACAATAATATATATATATCTTTAACATTCATATAATAATATATATAATAATAATAATATAATAATAATAATAATATGTATATATATATGTTTATATAATAATAATAATAGCAATAATCAATAATATATATATATGTAATAATAATATATAATGTTTATATATATAATATGTATATATATAATAATAATTATATATAATAATTATATATATCATATTTATATATATATGTATGTAATATAATATATATATAATATGTATATGTAGCCAGCCTAATAGCTAATAATAATAATAAATAACATAATAATAATATATATATATGTATATATATATATTTATATATATATAATAATATATGTATATATGTATATAACCAATAATATATATATAATATATGTATATATATATATGTAACATATATATATATATATATATAACAACAACCATACAATATATATATATATATATATATATATATAATATAATACATATAACATAATATATATATATTATTAAGAAATAATTATATTAAATACTTCAATATTAATGAAGGATTTTAAATAAAGAAGAAAGTAATATCTAATGCTATATATTATGAGAAAGAAATACGATTGACGATTCTGGAG
>JABUQX010119120.1:17500-26813 GCA_015478945.1 Trachelipus rathkii | reverse complement strand
CATAAGAGGGCGTGCGTTAGTGTCGCTTGGTTGCAATGTATTTTGCATTGCGTGACTTGAAACATAAATCACTCTGAAAGCGTACTTTTTCAGGCATGTCAATGTTTCAATGAGCGATATATATATATTTATATATATATATATATATATATATATATATATATATATTATTGCTATTATTATACATACATACATATATATATTGCTGCTATTATTATTACATATATACATATTTCATATATGTGTTAACAATTACATATATATATTATATATTATTATATATATATATATATATATATATATTATTATTATTATATATATATATATACATATATATATATTATATATTGTTGTTATTATATATATATATATATATATATATATATATATATATATATATATATATATATATATATATATATATATATATATATATTTATATATATATATATATATGTTATGCTATATATATTGGTTATATATATATATATATATATATATATATATATATATATATATATATATATATATATTATATATATATATATATATGGTTATATTATATATATATATATATATATATATATATATATATATATATGACCTTATGAGTTTCATGGCGCAGATAAATATGTGTATTTTTTATTTTTTTATTGTTAGCATATGATACTTACAATTAAGATGCTAATGAGAAAGATTTGAAATTTAAAAATATTAAAAATTAAATAATAAAGTAAGCAAAAACGTTCATTTTTCATGAGAAAGAAAACGAAATTTTAGTTCTAATAAGTACAAGAATTTAAGGTAACGTAAAAAATAATGTTTGCGGGTAAAATACGTTTCTTATTGATTTTTTTTTCATATATTGATTCTGTGTATACATAACAAAACATATCATAACCTGAACTTAGAGGCAGTAAACCGCAGCCTAACCTATATAGATCAACTATGCAGTAAAACTCAACCTAACCTATATGGATCGACGATGATGTAAATTTCGAGCTAACCTTTACGGATCTACTTTGCCATAACAGATTTTCTCTTGCTTTCGGGTAAGATTTTTGCGCTACAGTAAATATCCAGAAACATCGCTCTGTTTCACACTCTGCCAAACGTACGATGCGTAAAAAAGCACGATATTATTAAAATATTACTTTTTTTTGTATATAAAATTTTTTGATTTTGCTCATCAACACCCAAATTTATTGTTAGTATCATATAATAACAATGTATGAATAAAAGTTAACAAAAACAAAATTTACTAGTCTATGAAATCCTTATATGATTTCATTTATATATATAGGTATATATTTCATATATATATATATATAGTAGAGATAGTATATATATATATATGATATACACATATTATATTATTATTATTATTATTACATATATATTATTACATATATATAAATATATATGTTATATATATATATATTATATGTATATATATTATTATACATGCATGTATTATTATTATTGTTATATATTATTAATATTATTGTTACATATATTATTATATTATTACATATATTATATACTATTATTACATATATTATTGTTGATATTGTTGTTATTGTTATTATTATTATTATTATTATTATTATTATTATTATATTATTATTATTATTATTACATATATTATTATTATTATTACTATTATATACATATTATATTATTATTACATATTATATATTATATTATTACAGTTGTTAATATTATTATTATTAAGCACATATATTACTATTACATTATTATTATTATTATTATTATTATTATATTATTAATATACATATATATTGTTATTATTATTATTACATACATATATTATTATAAATTATTATTACATATTATTATTATTATTATTAAGAGAAAGAGCATGTTATTATTATATATTATATATATATATATATATTATTATTATTATTATATATATATATATATATATAGATATTTCATATATATTACATATATATTATTATTATTATTATTGTTATGTTGTTATATTAGCTATTATTATTATGCTATATATATATATATATTATTATTATTATATTATTATTATTATTATTGTTATTATTATATATTATTATTATATATATTACATATTATATTATTATTATTACATATTATTATTATTATTATTACATATATATATATATTACATATTATTACATACATATATATATAGCAGAGTTAGCAGCAGCTATATATATATACATATACATATACATAGTTACTACATATATATATATGTATAGTTATTATTGTTATATATATATATGTATATATATATATATATATATATATATATATATATATTATTATTATTACTATAGTTGTTATATATATATATATATATATATATATACATATATATACACTATACCCCTATACAATCAGTGCGAAAGCACCGCGCAAGGTTTAGATTATGTAAGAGGAAGATCGACCGAAGGACGGAAAGTTACACCGAAGAAGATCTTCTTCATGAAAACAAGATAAGAGGGAAAGTTAAACAGTCCAATCTTTTTTAAATGTTTTTTTTTCTTGTCTGTTTGTTTGCTTGTTTTTGTTTGTTTATTTCTTGTTATTCATTTTTGTTTTGCACATTGATTATTTGTTTGCATTTTTGTTTTTGTTTGTTTCTATTTCGTTTTCTTTTTTGTTTATTTTACATATATTATTATTATTATTATTATTGGTTATTATATTATACATATATATATTATTATTATATATATATATATTATTATTGATATTATTATTATTAAATAGAAAAACATAAAAATATATATTATATTATATATATTCTTTTATATATATATATATATATATGTATATATATATATATATATATATATATATATATATATATATATATATATATTCCATTTATTGTATTAAATTCTTTTTTCCTCTGGTTTCATCCGAATACCTTTTTATTTGTGTATCCTCCTCTATCTCATCAAGTTTTCGGCAGGAGTCCCCTCCATCCCCGAGGATAAAGTTTTGACACTTTCTTTGTAACTGATTATTACTTCAGTGGCAGAATTTCTTTGAAGAAGAAGGGCCCTTCGGAGAGTGTAGGACGCATTGCATGGAGGCGTACATTCTATATATTTCCCTTTCAACTAAGACTATTAGTTTATGTATTAGTTTATCTATTAGTTTATCTCTGCTTGTTGTCAGGATATTCGCCAGAGGGACACTGTCTTTAGAAATTACCCTCCTCTTCAAACTCTATAAACTAATGAAAAATATATTTCATGGCGGAATCGTGCAAAATCTAATTTTCGTAACAATAAAAACTCATTTCTCAGGATAAAATGCAGACTTTTCTGGTTATTTTATACAAAAAAAAAAAATAAAAAAATAATAATAAATAAAATAAAGAAATTTTAACTCCAATTATTTTTTTCTTTTTCCGTCAGCTCAACTTGCCTTCTGCTAAAGCTGAAAAAAAACCTCTGCTTTTAATTAACCTTTAAGAGATTCCTGAGTTATTCCTCCTTTTCCACTCCTTTCAACACATATTCTACAATTTTCTATAATATGGTTAAGAGCAGTTGCTGTCAGTAAAAATGGAAACTGCGATGTAGTAAATAATTGAAAAGTGAAGGGGAATAAAGTTGAAGTATTAATTTAACTTTTAACAAATTTGCTCATGATTACAGATTTCAGAAGATTTAAGAAGAAGGTTCAAAAACTTGATTCATCTCAAGCTCCTCTAAAGTTTAGGCAATCGCTTTAAAAACTTCTCTAAGTCAAATGTTCAAATGGTCAACACATTCAAACTGATAAGGAAAGTAATCGACAGATTTTTTTGTAAAAATGTCGACCATTTAATCCTGTCTATATTTTCCCTGTCGACCAGTACTAGCTTCTTAACAATCCATTGTAACTCTCCACCCCTAACCTAACCTAACCTAACCTAACCTAACCTAACCTAACCTAACCTAACCTAACCTAACCTAACCTAACCTAACCTAACCTAATTCTAGCTATAACCTAACCTAACCTAACCTGACCTAACCTAACCTAACCTAACCTAACCTAACCTAACCTAACCTAACCTAACCTAACCTAACCTAACCTAACCCAACCTAACCTAACCTAACCTAACCTAACCTAACCTAACCTAACCTAACCTAACCTAACCTTTGTTTTAAACATTCGTGTTAGTTTAGTCCATATTATCTCAGGGGGAGATCTTTCCTATTTTTTCTATTAAAATATTTATCCACCTTTTTTAACCTAAAATAGTGTCAAGTTGCTTTTACTGTGCCAGCAAGGATTATAATATATTAAATCGACATGAATGTGAACATCAAAGAACATACAATGCCGCTGAATATTCAAGACAGCTTGAATACCTCTAAAACTGTTCTTTATTTCTGCTGCACCATCATATCGTTACCTAATCACAAAGTCACTATTTATTCCAACCTTCGTATAACATTGCCTCAGATAGAGAAATTATCCATTTCCCAGCAAAAAATAAAATAAAAAATCCAGCAAAAAAGTCCAAGTTCCAGCAGGTTTTAAGATAATTTATCTTAAAACCTACTGGAACCTACTGGAATATTTTTAAAACCCACTGGAACCTACTGGAATTTTTTTAAAACCCACTGAAACCTACTGGAATTTTTTACTGGGTATTAATTGCACTTTTTCACGGGCGCTAAACCTAAGAAATCTTCGCAAACCACAAATTATGTTTTCCTCATTTCTAATTAATACATACTCTCGATTTGTTTTGATTATTATTTGTTCTTATTCTTATAATTTATAAATAAGAAATTTGAGCCATCAAAATAATTTTAATAGTTTAAAGAATTTCGTGTGGTTCAAACTGTCTCCTCGTAGCCCTTGACTACGGCCTTGATAATATATATATATATATATACATATTTATTTATATTGTAGAATAACATATTTATATTTGTATATATAATATATATATATATATATATATATATAATAATATATATCATGATTCTAACATCAAATAAATTTCTTTTGATTGATTAATTATCTAAGCTGTCTATCACTTGATAAATTTTTGGGCTGATGTCTTTTAATATATATATATATAATATAATATATATTATTATTATATAATATATTATATATATTTATATATATATATATATATATATATATATATATATATATATATATATATATATATATATATATAGATATATATGATACTGAATAAATATATATTCGAATTAAAAGTCCTCGTGACAAGAGAACTTTTGACCATAAAATTAAGGGGAGGCAGGGAGGAGGGAATGGAGGGATGAGTGGAAACAGGTGAAAAGCGAAGAAGGGAAACAGGTAAAGAGGGGTGAGAGGGGGGATGAAAAGAGGGAGTGATTAAATAAAAAGGAAACGGGAAAGAAAAGGACAGAAAGAAAACATGTTGTAAACGGAAAGATGAAAATCTTGTTTCTCCGGATTAATTTCCTGGGCGTTTTCAGTATCAAAACATGCAGAGTATTATCTTCTAAATTTAACGTGAATAAAACGCAAGCGCGCTCACACACACACACACATACACATACATATATATATATATATATATATTATATATATATATATTATATATATATATATATATATATATATATATATATATATATATATATATATATAATATATAATATATTATATATATAGACATATATAATATATATATATCATATATATATTTATATATATATTATATATATATATATACTAGATATATATATTATTATATATATTATTTATATAGATATATATATATAATTAATATATATATATATATATATATATATATATATATATATATATCATATACGTATATATATATATATATATTTATTATATATATATATATATATATTATATATATAATATATATATATTTATATATATATTCCTCTTCCAAACACTGAGGTCCTCTATTTAGGGATTTCAATGACACAACACTGAATGGTTGGGGTTCTCTCATTACTGATTTAGGTGGGGAGGAAGGCCGAATCATTTAGCATTCTCAACGATCTGGGGGGCAACTAATTAAAGAACCCACACACCATTCCGGATAGTCCCAACCAATTCTTGAACACACTTTGACCTATGTTTCCCCACTAGTCCTTCTCTCTATAAAAACACCACCTCGCCCTATTGGTAATCTGACCAAACATGATATCTCTTAATTTTAATACGTTCTCTCCAACAGCTCCATCTTGCCCTACGCGTTTGTTGGCTGGCACTTTGATCGGGCCGATTTGGGGCCTTGCGTTGCTTCTACGCTAAATATAAATTGGAATGATTGCTTTGTCTCTGGTGACGCTCTCGACTTCTGCCGATAAGGGTGGGAGGCTTGTTAGCGTTGAATGGATGAGCAGGTTCATTCCTTCTTGAACTAAATCTTTCTCTC
Organism: Trachelipus rathkii; assembly: GCA_015478945.1. NCBI lineage: Eukaryota > Metazoa > Arthropoda > Malacostraca > Isopoda > Trachelipodidae > Trachelipus > Trachelipus rathkii. Next base: position 20,380 of record JABUQX010119120.1, on the reverse strand, counting down.
CTCATAATCCATGGTTTGATCGGGCTTGTTCGTCTTGCCATTCAGGCTAGAGACAGTTGAGTATTGGGAGTGGAAAATTTCTCGTTCTCCTATCACTCTTTCGCTAATTTTCATTCAGCTAGTAAATTCGTTGGCAGGGATTACTGCTTCGACGGAGCAAAAGCGGGCTTTCTCAAATGAAAGTGCGTAACCTCCTTGGTTCTCCACTGACAAATATTTCTGAGCTCTGCAAAAACATCTCTAAACTTCTGTCAATCTGGCTTTCTCCCTTATTCGATCTGATGGTTCTGATGCTTATTTCTCCAACTGAAAAGGCCAACTCTTCGGCCTCGAATTTCCTCTAACTTAACCCTGAACGATCTGACTTTCCTCTTACAACTCCTTCTCCTCTCAGTGTTCTTATGCCTTTGCCTGTGATTACATTCGATCGGGTGATTGGCTCACGAAATCATACGAACGTTAGGAAGCGGGTGTTCGGATGGCATTCCTCCCGAGTTTTGAGGGAGTGTGCTTCCGTGCTATCCCCACCCCTCGTTCAACTATATTCTCTATGTCTCAATACTAACACTTTCCCTCATTGTTGGAAGCACGCACATGTCCAACCTATTCCGAAAAAAGGAAGCCGCTCTGATCCTTCCAACTATCGCCCTATAGCTCTTACTTGTATTCTATCTAAGATCTTTGAAACTCTTCTCAACTATCATTTCTTAGAGATCATCTTGAATCTCATTCTCTTCTTTCCGATCGCCAGTAAGGCTTTCGGCGCTCGAGGTCTACTGGCGATATACTTTCCTATCTTACTGATTTTTGGTTTTCCGCCCTTAGGAACTACGGGGAGACTTGCGTGGTGGCGCTTGACATATCCAAATCATTTGACCGGGTATGGCATGCGTCACTACTCTCCAAGCTCCCCTCCTTCTCTTTGCTTACTTATGTCTAGTTTTCTTTCAAATCGCTCAATATTGGCTGTTGATGGGGCGACTTCTTCTTCCTTTTCTGTCAATAGTGGTGTTCCTCAGGTTCTGTCTTATCCCTACTTTATTCCTACTTTTCATTAATGATCTTCTCACCTGCACATCTAACTCTATTCACTCATATGTTCGATGACTCGACCCTTCATCTCACTCATTTCAATTCTGGCTTTTTCTTTTACTTCTAAGATTTGCCTCTCGCCTTTTAACTCTTTCGATTCTATTCTCAGCTGATAATGGATTAGATTTCGAGTTGGGGTCGTCTTTCTAAACCACCCCCCCCGCCATTGTAAAATTCAATCTCGTTAAAAAACTCTAACTTCTACAAATCTCCCTCTCAAGACACCTTCAACTTCTATTCTTTTGACGGTTCTGGTCGTCTGCTCCTGTGACAATATAAAACATCCTTGGCTTTAATTAACATAAACAAAAAAATGTCTTGGAAACCTCACATCACAACGGTTGCTAGGGCGGTCTCAAAGAAACTGGAAGTTCTGTTTAGACTGCGAGACTTTTTTTCCTCTTCTCAGTTGCTCCAGCTATACAAGGGCCTCATCCGCCCTTGTATGGAGTACTGCTTTCATATCTTGGGGGGGGGGGGCTCTGGTTTCACCCGGCTTTTGGATGGGGTCGAGTCAAAGGACAAAAGGCTTATAAACTGTTCTGTACTTTCCAATTCACTTGACCCTCTATCTTTGCGACGCAATGTTGGTGCTTTATCTTCTTTTGATAGGTACTGCCTAGCGGCAGTGTGTCAGAGGGACGCTTATCACTCGCTTACCTCCACCTTTACGTCGCCCTCGTAGCACAAGGGTTGCTGTGTCTGCACATGAGTTTTGTGTTGATGTAAGTAACTCTAGGATAGTTCGCTGCGGTGCTTCCTTCTTTTTATAACTTTTTTTATATATTTTTTTTAGCTAAAAGAATACCCCCGGGTAACCGCAAAGATGGAACGAGTCGGGGTCTCTCGGTCTTACCGAGGAACGACGGGGGATGTCCTATCGTCGGCTCCAGCCCCCTAAAAAAAAAAAAAAAATATTTTCCATACAAATTTCATACGCTGATTCATGCGAGGGCTTTGGTAAGTTTAGGATATATATATTATATATATAATATATATATATATTATATATATATATTATTATATATATATATTATTATAATATATATATAATATATTATATATATATATATATATATATATAATAGTATATATATATATACTATATATATATCGTTAGTTTTCGAGATATTCATGCGAGGGTTTTGGGTAAGTTTGGATATATTATATATTATATATAATATATATATATTATATATATATATATTATATATATATATATATATATATATATATATATAATATATATATATATTAGATATATATATATATATATATGTAATATATTATATATATATTATATATATATATTTATAATATATATATATATATATATATATATAATATATTATAATATATATATATATATATATATATATATATATATATATATATTTTGTGGACTGTGGATTATAGAGAACTCGGTGTGGCGGGTCGGCCAGCTAAAGGCTAAAGGAGATGAACCAAAGACAAAAAAAAAACAACTCATAAATTATTGATTTTTGCTTTGACCGTTATTCCATATGGCTGGGCAGTTAAGATTATCCTCTACTCATAATGACTTTTTGTTTCGTTTTTGTGATTTTTTCCTTTGTTACAAAACTTAATTATTATTTTTTTTTCTCTTCCTATATAAATATAAAATATGTAAAACTCATATGTCTGATTCAAATTACAAACATAAGTTCTTTGCTCAGAAGAGAAAATTTCAATCTATGAGAGACTTTAAAGCATTTTGAGGTTGTCAATCCATAGCCAAATTTTTCAGCAGATTATTGAAATGACAAA
>JABUQX010119120.1:0-7500 GCA_015478945.1 Trachelipus rathkii | reverse complement strand
TTTACTGCTTTAACTTTCTATGCGTTTTACTGTTTTAACTTTTCTGCTTTACTGCCTTTAACTCAGTATGTTTTACTGCTTTAACTCACATATTCATTAACATTACATAACCTTAAAGCAGTTAAATCAGTAAATCAATAGAAGTGTGACCTAACACCAAGGGGGGATTAGTATGCTTTTGTTTTGCTTTACTGCTTTAACTCATGTTTTACTGCTTTAACTTTCTACTTTACTGCTTTAAATTTCTGCTTTACTGCTTTAACTTGCTGCTTTACTGCTTTAACTTTCTGCTTTACTGCTTTAAACTCATATATGTTTATTAACATTATGTTTTTTATTTTGTTTGAATGCTTTTTATTTATTTTATTTATTTTATTATTATTTTTATTTATTTTTATTATTATTTTATTATTTTTATTATTTTATTTTATTATACTTAGTTGTTATTTACTTTCATGACCTATTGTTAATTGAGTATTTAGAACAACACACACACACACACACACACACACACACACACAACACACACACACACCACACACACACATTACAAACACAACACAACACTTACAACATATACACACATTCACTATGCACACTTATACACACATTCACTATGGCACTTACATTCTTACCCATATATATATATATATATATATATATATATATTTATACTATATGTCCGTATATAATAGATTATATTCATGTAATGTTTGAATATAAATAAATATATATATATATATATTTTATTATTATATATATAATATAAATATATTATATATTTCATTCGCGCGGAAATATTGCGCCTGCGGCGCACCGCTGCGTCGGGAACGCGGAAAAATTTGCGCCTGCGCAGCGCACGCGGCCGGCGGGGACGCGGCGGGGACGCGGCGGGTGCGGGTTTGGCTGCCTTTGCGGGTGGAGCTCATGCTGAGCCCTGGTGGTTAGCTTATGGAACTAGTGAATTAATAATTATCTATTCTAGTGAAATTAATAATATATTCCTCAATGATAAGTATATTATTATAAATATGATATACACTTAGTAAAAATAAAACACTTTTAATACAAATCAGATAACTTGTGCACCGCTTAACAGCTAAAATGACTATGATTTTAAAATGAGTTTGGGTCTAAAAGATAATAAAATAATTCTCGACCAATCACATACGAGGTCATATAGAGATAAGGATTACCCCGACCAATCACAAGTAAGGAAAAAATTTCCTTTTACCTGCTTAAAGGATCTTACCGATCCAGCATGTTTCAGTTTGAAATATATTTATAAAAATAATAATAACAATGATTCTTGTCTATACTGGAATTAGGATTTTGACCTGGTATTAGGATTAAATTAGCCCGTCTACAAAAAGGCTTATTCCTAAATTCTAGGCCTAATTTAGGCTAACGTAGTTATTGACAACATTTTACAAGAGAAAAAAGGTCGTTTGAAAATATTTTTGACCTGGAATTAGACTTAAATCGCCCCGGGTTACAAAAAAGGATTATCCTAAATTTAGACCTAAAGTAGTTATTTCAACACATTTTACAGAGAGAGAGGTCAGTTTCGTATCTGTAAGGAGTGCGGGTTGTTGTGTTTTCTCGTGATGGATTGTCAATGTACATAGATAATAATAATAATAATAATAAAGAAAACCCGAATTATTTAAAAAACTTTGAAATATTTTTAGTTAACATCGAGTGAATAATAAAAATGTAAGTGAATAATTGTTATTTTTAAATAAAAACTTAGAATGATTTTAATAAAATACATGTTATGTTAGCAGAGAAGAACTTATTTTGTTATTTTTATATTTATTACATGGGCTAAAGATGAGTAAAGCAGTAAGGCAATAGACAAAAACGTGGGCATAAGGCTTGATGTAGAGGCGGTGCTAGGGGCGGGCTTACTGACTTTACTGATTTATTTGCTTTAAGGTACGTAAAATATATGTTTTTAATAAAATTTCATAAAATTTTAGTAACAGTTATTTTAAAACTTGATAGTTATAAAATTTATAAACAAAAAGTATTAACAGTTAATAATAAATTCTTTGTTCAAAGATAATACATGATTGATTTATTATAGAAGTTTTAGACAACTTTGAAATAATTTTAAGTTTATATTTGAATGAGTAATATAAATTTACGTGTTTAATTAAAACATAAAATGTTTAATAAATTATACGATATATGTGTAAGTGAGTGTGCGTGTGTGTGTGTGTGTAGTGTGTGTGTGTGTGTGTGTGTGTGTGTGTAAATCTGTGTGTAAGTGTAAGTAAATCTGTGTTTGTAAGTAAATCTGTGTGTGAGTGAGTAAATCTGTTGTGAGAGTGTAAGTAAATCTGTGTGAGTGTAAGTAAATCTGTGTGTGAGTGATTTAAGTGTAAATGTAAGTGTTATGGGGTGAATGTAAGTGTCATAGTGAATGTGTGTAGAAGTATCATAGTGAATGTGTGTGTGACCGCCATGTGTATAAGTGTAAATGTAAATGGTGTCTATGGTTAAAATGTAAGGTTGTTTCATAGTGGAATGTGTTGTATAAGTTTTCATTAGTGATTGAAATGTGTGTATATGTGTAAGATGTATGTGCTGTGTTGTGTGTGTTGTGGTGTGTGTGTGGTGTGTGTGTGTGTGTGTGTGCGTTTGTGTGTGTGTGTGTGTGTTTGTGTTTTAAAATAATAATAACAATAGGCATGAAGTAAAAACACTAAGTATAATAAAAATAAAATAATAAAAAATAATAAAAATAATAATTAAAATTAAATAAAATAATAATAAAAATAATAAAAAGTATTTAAAACAAAATTAAAAAAAATAATGTTAATAAAATATATGAGTTAAAGCAGTAAAGCAGAAAGTTAAAACAGTAAAGCAGAAAGTTAAAAGCAGTAAAGCAGAAAGTAAAAGCAGTAAAGCAGAAAGTGTAAAGCAGTAAAACATGAGTTAAAACAGTAAAGCATAGTAAAACAAAAGCATACTAATCCCCCCCTTGGTGTTAGCACAATCATTGATTTACTGATTTACTGCTTTAAGGTACGTAATGTTAATGAAATATGTGAGATAAAGCAGTAAAACATATGAGTTATAAAGCAGTAAAGCTGAAAGTTTTAAAACAGTAAAGCAGAAAGGTAAGCAGTAAAGCAGAAGTTGAAAGCAGTGAAAGCAGAAAGTTTAAAGGCAGTAAAACATTGGAGTTAAAGCAGTAATAGCAGTAAAAACAAAAGGCAGTACTAATTCCCCTTCCCCCCCCCTTTGGGTGTTAGGTCACACCTCTACTTGATTTACTGATTTACTGCTTTAAGGTATGTAATGTTAATGAATATGTGAGTTAAAGCAGTAAAACATAGAGTTAAAGCAGTAAAGAAAACATGATTTAAAGCAGTAAAACATGAGTTAAGCAGTAAAGCAGTAAAAAAAAGCATACTATTCCCCCTAGGTGTTAGTTAACACCTCTATTATTTACTGATTTACTGCTTAAGGTATGTAATGTTAAATAAATATGTGAGTTAAAGCAGAAAAACATATGAGTTAAAACAGTAAAACATGAGCTTAAAGCAGTAAAACAGTAAACAAAAAGCATAACTAATGCCCCCTAGCGTGTTAGTTAACACCTCTACTTGATTTACTGAATTTACTGCTTCAAGCGTCTGTAAAGTATATTGTTTTCCAATTATAAAAATGTGTTAAGTGCCTAAAATTAGGGATGGAACATTGACCCATGGAAAGACCAAAGGGTTGGTCGTGTGTTTATACATGTGTGTGTGAGTTTAAGTGTAAGTGTCTATGGTGAGGTAAGTTGTCATAGGTGAATTGGTGTATAAGTGTAGCGGTTGTTGTGTAGATGTGTGTGTTTTTGTGACCGCTTGTAGTCAAGTGTAAATGTAAGTTCATGGGTAAATGTAAGTGTCATTGTGAATGTGTGTATAAGTGTTCATAGGTGAATGTGCTGTTATAAGTGTCATAGTGAATGTTGTGTGTGCGTGTGTTGTGTAGTGTGTGTTGCTATATTAAGGTATAAGGTGTGATGTGTTTAAGTATAGTGTGTGTGTGGTGTGTGTGTGTGTGTGTCGTGTGTGTGTGTGTGTGTATGTGTGTGTGTGTGTGTGTGTGTGTGATGTGTGTGTGTGTGTGTGTGTGACTGCACGGTTGGAAAATTAAGTTAGAGATAGATCCATACAGCGTCAGGTTTCTAACGATGAACCTCATGTTAGCAAGATACCTACCAAAGGCTAGGCATCAGTTACCTGGATGAGCTCAAGGCGGGGTGGAAGGCTAGGATGCAGGAGAGGATAGGTGTAGGCTAGGTGTAGGTGGTACGCTAGGTAGGTTAGTTTTAGGTTAGGTATAGGTTAGGTTAAGGTTAGGTTAGGTTTAGGTTAGGTTAGGCTTAGGTAAAATAGCTAAAATCTGATTTTTTAAGAAAAATAGCAATCGGGCAAAGGTCAATGGTTCGAAATATCATGGTCAACAGGTTTAATTAGTTATATATATATATATATATATATATATATATATATATATATATAATATATATATATATTATATATTATATATATTAATATATATATATATATATATATTATATTATATATATATATATATAATATATATATATTTACTACCTCTCTCTCCTCTCTCTCTCTCTCTCTCTCTATATACTATATATATATATATAAGTAATATTATATATATATATACTACTATATTATATATAATATAGTATATAATATACTATATATATATATATATTATATATTAAAATTATTATTATTATTATTATTATTTAGTTATATTATTATTATTATTATTATTATTATCTATATATTATATTTTATTTATTATTATTACTTATTAATTATTATTTATTATTATTATCTATTATTATTTAGGCTTCCACGGCACGGTTAAATTGACCTGATTTCAAAATATCTCATTACCAGATCTCACGTTTAGATGTGTGGACTAAAGGTCATAAATTTGCCCGAGTGGTGGGTATTCGTATCCTTTCGGTGGCTATATATTTTGATTTATGAACGGAAAGAACTCGAATCGGTGAAGACGATAAGGTTTGAGGTGGTAAGGAAGTTTAAGGACAGATAAAAAGGGACGGTGGAAAATCGTGGCATGACCACGTGGGCGCAGGTGTGTGTGTGTGTGTGTGTGTGTGTGTGTGTGTGTGTGTGTGTGTGTGGTTCTCGGAGAATCAATAAAATATTTGGTATAAGTTTTAATAAAAAACGAAGTGTTTTCGTAAAATATAATACTTGCCTTGAACTCTCGTTGTTTCAAGTTAAAATAATAATAATTACAACGTATAAAACGTATGAAAGTACACCTTAGCTATTGGCCTTGCTACTTAGCGGTTCTTTGCGCGTGGTTCTTTGCTACGAATGCGACGGACTCCGCGGAATTTGTTAAAACGTTTGACGCGACTCTTCCATTGACGATGGCGTGGACGATGAATTTGCGATTCATCCCGACGAAGGCGACGATTGAAAATTATGACGAAGATTAACAAAACGCAATATAAAACAAATGTGAAACGCAACGAAAAACAACAAGTTGCTGCATAAAAAAAAAAAAAAAAAAAATAAAAAAAAAAAAAAAAAAAAAAAAAAAAAAAAAAAAAATAAAAAAAAAAAAAACTAAAAAAAAAAAAAAAAAAAAATAAATAAATAAAATCTAAAAATAAAAAATAAAAAAAAAAAGCACCCATGAAGGAAGCTGAGTAAAAATTTGGGCCCAAAAAAGGTCAAGGTCAGGTAAAATACCGTTGGTCAAAATGACCAACGGTCAGTCAAGTTCAAAAAGGGGGCGGAGCTACGGTGAGTCAAGGTCAAAAAGGGGGCGGAGCTACGTTTACCGGAATCCCCCTATTACTACTGATATGATGGTTCAGCAGCAGTAATGAAAAGTTTTAGAAGTATTCAAAACTGTCGAAAACATCCAGAGGCATTGGATGTTCATTACTGTTCATATTGAGTACATCACATTAGAAGGTTATTGGCACTGTGAAAATATCTGGGCACTATTATTTTAATAGGTAAAAAAATACGAAAGATTTTTCCAAATAATAAAATGGACAAAACTAAGACAAAATGGGAAACAGGATGGGTGAAAAGTAACGATGGATTTGTAATGATTTAGAAAAGTTTTTTGGCGAAGCTTTAAAGGAGTTTGAGATGGATTAAGATATTCAATCTTCTTCGAAAATTTCAAGTATTTTGAAATTCGTAATCACGAGTGAATTGGTAATTAAAAGTTTCATTATGACTTCAACTTTATTCTCCTTCACCCTTCCATTAAGTACTACATTGAAGTCTCCATCACTAGTGACAGCAACTGCTCTTAAACATCTTGCAAATGTGACGCTTGTTTGAAAGATGGAAGTTGGAATAGAACTTCTGTTTTCTGTTAATTAAGAAATAAGAATGCTTCGTGTCAGAATAGATGTAAAATGAAAAGCCATAAAGTAATTTCATTACTCTTTCTCGAGGATTTTTTAAACCAGTTAGAGAGAGGTAGTTCGAGAACCATAGATCCATACTTATATTTGATATATACAGTCACATATAGATTGTTAAGGATTTTATCATCTATCTCAATCGTAACTTGCACACCAGAAAGCTATTTCTATAATCTGGAAAGGCCTCAAACATAACCCCTTCCCTTAATTCCTTCCCCAGGCAAGGGAAAGGCCCTAAAAAGGGAGCCTGGCTATTTTAAAAAGTTCCACTTACCAGCTAACAATAATAAAGGGGGGAAAGGCTTAAAATGAGTGACTTCATATCTTTTTTAATTATTTGTTAAGAGACATTTACAAATATCTTATTTGTGAGACTTTACAAACTCTTTTTAAAGAAGTGTACTTTCATATTCCTTATTGCTACTATTATTCAGAGTATATCTTTCATTAATGCTTTTTAAGCAGTATCTTATACAATACACTTTTTCTGGCTTAGACTCTCATATCTTTTGTAGTGATAGACTTACATATCTTTTATAGTTAGATGATTTCATAACTTATTATTTAAGAGATATATATATTATATTATATTATTACTATATAATAATATTATTTATATATAGTATATATTATATATATATATATATATTATTAATAATATATATATATATATTATATATATATAGTAATATATATATATAATTATAATATATTATATATATATAATATAGATAATATATATATATTAATATATGATATATACTATTATATATATATATATATATAATTATATATGTTATATATATTATATTATATATAATATTATTAATTATATATATATATTAGATTATAATATATCGAATTATAACTTTTCTATAGAGTACTTCTCATATATATATATATCTTTTTAGCGAGACTTTCAATAATATCTTTTTTTAGATTAAGTGTAGACTTTATAAACTTTTTATGAGGACCATATCTTATTTGGAGTGATACTTATCTCTCTCTATATATATAATCTCTACTCTTTT
>JABUQX010119119.1:17500-35514 GCA_015478945.1 Trachelipus rathkii | reverse complement strand
GGTTCCGGAGACCCCTCCCCGGAGGGGGGGAAATAGTCCTACCCCGTAGTTCCCCCGGAAGGCGAGAGACCCCGGGACTCCTGCCATCGGTGCGGATACCCTTGGGTATTCTTTAGTTAAAAAACAAAAATTAACTATACTAGAAAGCCTATTTATATGTAACGGGTAACGTATATAAAAGCCTTTAAATAGGCTTATTTCCTCATAGTGAGTAGGAGGGCCAACTGGACACCGTGGGCAAAATTTGCCCACGGTTTTTACCAGCCTGACCTTTTTGACCGCCACGTTGTTTCCTGAGGGTGATTTTACCTGCCCTGACCTTTTATTTGGGCGTTGACCTTGACTGCACCTGACTTTTTTTTTGGCAACCTAATTTTTTTGGCAACCCTAAATTTTTCGGGAACCCTAATTTTTTGGCAAACCTAATTTTTTCGGCAACCCTAATTTTTTGCAACCCTTCGAAGAAGGGGTGCGCCAAACGGTTGCGTCAGCAACACCTTGTACGTATTTACCCCCCTATTTACGCCCCCTATTTTTTTCGACCGTGGGGCCAATTTTGCCCACGGTAATTTTTTGATCTTCCTTAGGGGCTTAGCCCTATTTTAGATGTCTTTACCTTGTTTGACACCCTTGCCAGATACCATGGGTCCATTTTTGGGCCCACGGTAATTTTTGGCACCCTTTGGTCGTCCATGGGTCAATTTTGGCCCACGGAAATTTTCGACCATCCCTTTTGGTATTCCATGGGTCCATTGACCCACGGTAATTTTCTGTCCTTCCTTTAGGCCCTATTTTTTGATTTCTTTACCTTGTTTGACCATGATATTTCGGCTTTTACCTTGCCATATACCGTGGGTCAAATCTTTGACCCACGTAATTTTGTCCTTCCTTTAGGGACTATAGCCGTTTTTGATGTCTTGCCTTGTTTGACCATGATTATTTAGCCGTTTGACCTTACCATAAACCAGGATCATTTTTGACCCACGCTAACTTGATGGCTTTGAGGTTACCAATCACCGTAAGGAGTATTCTAGTGACTGTTCTATTAGTGTTCTAATGAGTATGAATGAGGCAGGTGAGTGCCAGGTGAGTGCCAAGTGAGTGCCAATGAGTGCCAATGAGTGCCAAGTGAGTGCCAATGAGTGCCAAGTGAGTGCCACATAGTGCCAAGTGAGTGCCACATAGTGCCAACTGAGTGCCACTTTTTTCAAGCCTTTTCTAGCCTCCCCTGAGCCTAGAATAGCCCTAATATGGGTGTCTACCCCTAGGTAATAAGGTATGAGGAATCGATTGGTGTATATTACAATCTGCTAGAATGCTTCCTACTATGAGTTAGTCTTTTTCTAACACTTATAAGCACTTACACTCGCCATAGACACTTACACTAGCCCATATACACTTACACTCACACCCACACGCAGATGCACTTACACTTACACTCACACACTCGATATTTTGACGCCTCAGCATTAATGCCTCAGCAATGATGCCTCAGCATTAATGCCGCAGCATTGATGCCTCAGCATTAATGCCTCAGCATTGATGCCTCAGCATTAATGCCTCAGCATTGATGCCTCAACTTTGAAGGTTCATCTTTGATGCCGTCATCTTTGAGACCATCTATATTGATGATTCATCTTTGATGAAATCATCTTTGATGGCTCATCTCTACCCCACATCATAGAACAGAGTTAATATTAATGTCTTCCCCGGGTTCATAAGTGGACCACCAGGGCGCAGTGTGCGCCCTCCGCGTGAAGGCTGACAATCCCGCACCCGCAGGTGCGATCCGCCGCGTCCCCGCCCGCCGCGTGCGCCCGCAGGCGCAATATTTCCGCGTACCCGCCCGCCGCGTGCGCCCGCAGGCGCAATATTCCCGCCCGAATGAAAAATATATATATATATATATATATATATATATATATATATATATATATATATATATATATATATATATATATATATATATATATATATATATATATAGTATTTTATTATATATTTATATATATTATAAGATATATAATATATATATATATATATATATATATATATATATATATACTATAAGTCATTCATTTTTATTTCATACTTAAACATTTCAAAGAATTTCTTTTCAAATATACTATGAGTCATTCATTTTTATTTCATACTTAAACATTTTTATTAAAAACATTTTCGCGAACCTAAAACTGTAACTCATTACAGACCTATTATTTAACACATATTTATTAACATTATTTTTTACTTAATACTTTTTACTTAATACTTTTTAATTTATAAATTTTTAAAAATTGTATGTAAGAAGAAAAAAATTCAGAGTGTCTGATATATAAACATTTTATTTTACTACAATTGTACGAAATTTTATTAAAAACATATACTTTACATACCTTAAAGCAGTAAAGCAGTAAAACAATAGAGGTGTTATTACCTAACACCTAGGGGATTAGTATGCCTTTGTTTTACTGCTTTACTGCTTTAACTTTCTGCTTTACTGCTTTAACTCATGTTTTACTGCTTTAACTCTCTGCTTTACTGTTTTAACTCTCTGCTTTACTGTTTTAACTCTCTGCTTTACTGCTTTAACTCATATATTTTTTCTGCTTTACTGCTTTAACTCATGTTTTACTGCTTTAACTCTCTGCTTTACTGTTTTAACTCTCTGCTTTACTGTTTTAACTCTCTGCTTTACTGCTTTAACTCATATATTTATTAACATTATGTTTTTTATTTTATTTTAATACTTTTTATTTATTTTTATTATTATTATTATTTTTTTTTTTAATACTTTTTATTTTATTAATTTGTAATGTAAGAATAAAAAAATTCAGAGTGTCTGATATATAAACATTTTATTTTAATAAAATTGTACGAAGTTTTATTAAAAACATATACTTTACATACCTTAAAGCAGTAAAGCAGTAAAACAATAGAGGTGTTATTACCTAACACCTAGGGGATTAGTATGCCTTTGTTTTACTGCTTTACTGCTTTAACTTTCTGCTTTACTGCTTTAACTCATGTTTTACTGCTTTAACTTTCTGCCTTCTGCTTTAAACTTTCTGCTTATGCTTTAACTTCTGCTTTACTGCTTTAAACTTTCTGCTTTACTTTTTAACTCATATTGTTTTACTACTTTAGCTCGATTATTTATTAACATTATGATTTTTATTGTTATTTTTAATACTTTTATTATTTTATTTATTTATTATTTTATTTATTTTATTTTATTTTATTTATTTTTTATTTCTTTTTTTATTTATATTTTTATGTAGTGTAACATTATGTTTTTTATTTTATTTTGCTTTTAATACTTTTTATTTATGTATTATATTTTATTATTTTATTATTAGTTTATTATTTTATTATTTTTATTATGTTATTTTTTTTTATTTTTATACGTAGTGTTATTTACTTCATGCTTATTGTTATTGATTATTTAGGAACACACACACACACACCACACACACATACACACACACACACACATATGACAGCTTATACACACATTCACTATGACACTGATACACACATTCACTATGACATATAACACACATTCACTATGACACTTATACACACATTCACTATGACACTTACATTTTTCCATAGACACTTACACTTACACACACACACACACCACAGATTTACTTACACACGCGGATTGACTTACACTCACACAGATTTAATTACACTCACACACACACAGATTTACTTCCACTCACACAGATTTACTTACACTTTCACACAGATTTACACAACACTCACAAAGATTTACTTACACTCACACAGATTTACTTACACTCCCACACAGATTTACTGTACACTCACACAGATTTACTTACACTCACACACAGATTTACTTAACACTCACACAGATTTACTTACACTCACACACAGATTTACTTACACACACGCACACTCACTTACACATTATATAACATATAATTTATTAAAAACATTTTATGTTTTAAATAAAACACGTACATTTATATTAATCATTCAAATATAACTTAAAATTATATTTTCAAAGGTTTTCTTAAAAACTTCTATAATAAATCAATTATTATCTTTGAACAAAGAATTTATTATTACTGTTAGGTACTATTTTGTTTATTAAATTTTATTAACTATCAAGTGTAAAATAACTTTTACTAAAAGTTTTATGAAATTTATTAAAAACATATTATGTTTACTTACCTTAAAGCAATAAATCAGTAAATCAGCAAGGTTAGCCCTAGCACCCCCTCTACACCAGGCTATGCCACTTTTGTTCTAGTGACTTACTGCTTTACATCATCTTTACCCATGTAATAAGTATAAAAATAACAAAAATAAGTTCTTCTCTGCTAACATATCATGTATTTTATTAAAATCTTCCTAAATTTCTTATTTAAAAATAACAATTATTCACTGACATTTATATTATTCCGCTCGATGTTAACTAAAAATATTTCAAAGTTTTAAATAAGGTCGGATTTTCTTTATTAACTTATTAGTAGTTATCTATGTAATTGGACAATCCATCACGAGAAAAAACAACAACCCGCAATCCTTACAGATACGAAACTGACTGACCTCTCTCTGTAAAATGTGTTGAAACAAACTACCTTAGGTCTAAATTTAGGATAATTCCTTTTTGTAACCCGGGGCGATTTAGGCCTAATTTCCAGGTCAAATATATTTCAAACTGACCTTTTTTCTGTAAAATGTGTGCAATAACGACGTTAGGCCTAAATTTAGGTATAAATTTAGGATAAACCTTTTTTGTATCCCAGGCTTGACTTTAAGCCTAATACTAGGTCAAAAGGTAATTCCAGTATAGACAAGAATCGAGAATTAAATTTATTTATATTTATAAATATATTTCAAACTGAAAACATGCTGGAACGGTAAGATCCTTTAAGCAGGTAAGAAGGAAATGTTTACCTTTCTGTGAGTGACGGAGTAATCCTTATCTCTATATGACCGTATGTGATTTGTCGAGAATTATTTTATCGCTTTTAGGTATGAAAAACATGTTTTTTCATATCCTGAACCTGGGTTTCGTTCATTTAAACTCTTAACATACATGTTAAATATTTATTTAAGAAAGTAAAAATAAGGATAATAAAAACTTTACTATATAATTAGAATTTTAATAATCATTATCTTACAGTAATTTATATATATATATATATATAATATTTATTATATATATTATATATAGATATATTATATATATATATATATATATTATATATATATATAATATATATATATATATATATATATATATATATATATATATATATAAAAATTACTGTAAGATAATGATTATTAAAATTTCTAATTATATAGTAAAGTTTTTATTATCCTTATTTTTACTTTCTTAAATAAATATTTAACATGTATGTTAAGAGTTAAATGAACGGAACCCCAGTTCAGGATATGAAAAAACATGTTTTTCATACCTAAAACGATAAAATAATTCTCGACCAATCACATACGAGGTCATATAGAGATAAGGATTACTCCGTCCACTCACAAGAAAGGTAAACATTTCCTTCTTTACCTGCTTAAAGGATCTACCGTTCCAGCATTTTCAGTTGAAATGATTTATAAAATAATAATAAATTGATTCTCTTCTTGTCTATTACTGGAATTACCTTTTTGACCTAGTATTAGGCTTAAATCAGCCTTGGGATACAAAAAGGTTTATCCTAATTTATACCTAAATTAGGCCTAACGTAGTTATTGCACCACCTTTTACAGAAAAAGGTCAGTTTTTGAAATATATTTTGACCGGGAATGAGCCTAAATTCGGCCCGGGTACAAAAAAGGATTACCTAAATTTTAGAACCTAGGTAGTTATTTCAACACATTTTACAGAGAGAGGTCAATTTCGTATCTGTCTGTAAGGAGTGCGGGTTGCTGTGTTTTCTCGTGATGGATTGTCAATGTACATAGATAAATAATAATAATAATAAGGAAAATCCGAATTATTTAAAAAACTTTGAATATTTTTAGTTAACATTCGAGCGAATTAATATAAATGTAAGTGAATAATTGTTATTTTTAATAAAAACCTAGAATGATTTTAATAAAATACATGATATGTTAGCAGAGAAGAACTTATATTTTGTTATTTTTTATACTTATTACATGGGTAAGATGATGTAAAGCAGTAAGTCACTAGAACAAACGTGACATAGCTGGGTTGTAGAGGAGGTGCTAGGGGCTAACCTTTGCGATTCTTTACTGATTTTTGCTTTGGTACGTAAAAATATATGTTTTTAGAAAAATTTCATAACAAATGAGAAAAGTTATTTTAAAACTTGATAGTTAAAAAATTTATAAACAAAAAGTATTAACAGTTAATAATAAGATTCTTTGTTCAAAGATAATGATTGATTTATTATAGATGATTTTAAAAAAAACTTTGAAATAATTTTAGTATATATTGAATGATTAAATAAGTACAGTGTTTAATTAAAAATAAATGTTTAATAAATTATTACGTTATTGTGTAGGTGACGTGTGCGTGTGTGTAAGTAAATCTGTGTTTGAGTGTAAGTAAATCTGTGTGAGTGAAAGTAATCTTTGTGTGAGTGTAAGTAAATCTGTGTGAGTGTAAGTAAATCTGTGTGGGAGTGTAAGTAAATCTGTGTGTTAAGTAAACTATGTGAGTTGTAATTAAATCTGTGTGTGAGTGTAATTAAATCTGTGTGAGTGTAAGTAATCGTGCTGTGTTGTGTGGGGTAAGTAAATCTGTGTGAGTGTAAGTAAATCTGCGTGTGTAAGTAAAACTGTGTTGTGAGGGTAAGTGTAAATGTAAGTGTCTATGGGAAAATGTAAGTGTCATAGTGAAATGTGTGTAAAAGTGTCATAGTGAATGTGTGTATAAGTGTCATAGTGAATGTGTGTATAAGTGTCATAGTGGATGTGTGTATAAGTGTCATAGTGTGTGTGGTGTGGATGTGTGTGTTGTGTGGTGTGTATGTGTGTTCTAAATATTAATAACAATAGGCATGAAGTAAAATAACACTACGTATAAAAATTAAAAATAAAATAGATAATAAAAAAATAATAAATAATAAAATAATAATAAAAATAAATAAAATAATAATAAAAAAATAAAAGTATTAAAACAAATAAATAAAAAACAATAATGTTACACTACGTATAAAAATAAAAAAATAAAAATAAGACAATATAAATAGTAAAATAATATAAATATACAAAACATTAACCTTTATTAAAATAAAATAAAAAGTTATTAAAATCAATAAAAAACATAATGTTAATAAATATATTGAGCTAAAGTAGTAAAACATATGAGTTAAAACAGTAAAGCAGAAAGTTAAAGCAGTAAAAGCAGAAAGTTAAAGCAGTTAAACCCAGAAAGTTAAAGCAGTAAAGCAGAAAGTAAAGCAGTAAAACATGAGTTACAGCAGTAAAGCAGAAAGTTAAAGCAGATAAAGCAGTTTAAAAAACAAAGGCATACTAATCCCCTGGTGTTAGGTATAACACCCGATTTGTTTGACTGGGCTTTACTGCTTTTAAGTATGTAAAAGTAGAATATTTTTAATCAAATTTCGTTCAAATGTTATTAAAGTAAGATGTTTATGTATTATACGGACTGAATTTTTTTTCCTTCGATATTAAAGGAAAAATCGATTTAAACAAATAATAAAAATAGTACTTACATATAAAAAGTCATTCAAACAAAATTAAAAAAATATAAAAGAAAAACAAAATTGTTAATAAATATATGAGTTTTAAAGCAGTAAAGCAGAGAGTTAAAACAGTAAAGCAGAGAGTTAAAAACACGGTAAAGCAGAGAGTTAAAGCCAGTAAAACATGATTAAGGCAGTAAAGCAGAAAAATATATGGTTAAAGAAGTAAAGCAGAGAGTTAAAGCAGTAAAGCAGAGAGTTAAAAACAGTAAAGCAGAGAGTTAAGCAGTAAAACATGAGTTAAAGCAGTTAAAGCAGAAAGTAAAGCCGTTAAAGCAGTAAAACCAAGCATACTAATCCCCTAGTGTTAGGTTAATAAACAACTGTCTAATTGTTTTACTGCTTTACTGCTTTAAGGGATTGTAAAGTATATGTTTTTAATAAAATTTCGTACAATTGTAGTAAAATAAAATGTTTATATATCAGACACTCTGGATTTTTCTTCTTACATACAATTTTTAAAAATTTATAAATTAAAAAGTATTAAGTAAAAAGTATTAAGTAAAAATAATGTTTAATAAAAGGTGTAATAATAGGTCTTAATGAGGTTACAGTTTTAGGTATCGCGAAAATGTTTTTAATAAAAATTTCATTATAAAATAAAAATGAATGACTCATAGTATATTTGAAAGAAATCTTTAAATGTTAAGTATGAAATGAAAAATGAATGATCATAGTATATATATATATATATATATATATATATATATATATATATATATATATTATATATTATATATATATATATATATATATATATATATATATATTATAATATAATATATATATATATTATATATTATATTATATATATATATATATATATTTCATTCGCGCGGGAATATTGCGCCTGCGGGCGCACGCGGCGGGCGGGAACGCGGCGGGTCGCACCTGCGGGTGCGGGGTTGTCAGCCTTCACGCGGAGGGCGCACACTGCGCCCTGGTGGGCAGCTTATGAAGGGGAAGACATTAATATTAACTCTGTTCTATGATGTGGGTAGAGATGAGCCATCAAATGATTTCATCAAAGATGAATCATCAATATAGATGGTCTCAAAGATGACGGCATCAAAGATGAACCTTCAAATTGAGGCATCAATGCTGAAGCATTAATGCTGAAGGCATCAATGCTGAGGCAATTAATGCTGTACCGGCTCAGATGCTGCGGCATTAAATGCTGAGGCATCATGCTTGAGGCAATGGAATGCTGCTGAGGCGTCAAAAGATCGAAGTGTGTGAGTGTAAGTGTAAGTGCATCTGGCGGTGTGGGGTTGTTGAGGTAAGTGGTATATGGTTTTAATGTAAGGTGTCTATTGGAGAGATGGTAAGTGCTTATAAGTGTTAGAAAAGACTAACTCATAGTAGGAAGAATCCTAGCAACTTGTAATATACACCAATCGATTCCTCATACCTTATTACCTTGGGGTAGACACCCATATTAGGGCTATTCGGGGTTCAGGGGAGGCTACGAAAAAGGCTTGAAAAAATTGTGGCACTCAGTTGGCACTTTGTGGCACTCACTTGGCACTATGTGGCACTTACTTGGCACTCATTGGGGCACTCACTTTGGACACTCATTGCACTCATTGGCACTTCACTGGCATTCACCTGGCACTCACCTGGCACTCATCTATTACTCATAGAACACTAAACTAATAGAACACTAATAGATACTCCTTACGGTGATTGGTAACATCAAAAGCATCAAGTTGCTGGGTTCAAAAATGGACCCATGGGTATAATGGGTAGGTCAAGGCTAAATATCATGGTCAAACAAGGCAAAGTAAGACATCAAAAAACGGCTAAGCCTAAAGGAAGGACAAAAAATTTACCGTGGGTCAAAATTTGACCCACGGTATATGGCAAGGTAAAAGCCGAAATATCATGGTCAAACAAGGTAAAGACATCAAAAAATAGGGCTAAGCCCCTAAAGAAGGAAGATCAAAAATTACCGTGGGTCAAAATTGACCCATGGAATACCAAAGAATTGGTCGAAAATTTCCGTGGGCCAAAATTGACCCATGGAAACCAAAGGGTAGCCAAAAAATTACCGTGGCCAAAAAAATGACCCATGGTATCTGGCAAGGTGGTCAAACAAGGGAAAGACATCAAAAATGAGGCTAAGCCCCTAAAGGAGATCAAAACATTACGTGGGCAAAAATGGCCACGTTCGAAAAAATAGGGGGCCGTAAAAAGGGGGTAATACGTACAACGGTTGCTGCGCAACCGTTGCCCCGAACCCTTCTTCGAAAGGTTGCCAAAAATTAGGGTTGCCGAAAAAAATTAAGGTTGCCAAAAAATTAGGGTTGCCAAAAAATTAGGGTTAGGCCAAAAAAGGTCAAGGTCAGTCAAGGTCAAGCCAAAAAAAGGTCAAGGGCAGGTAAAATCACCCTCAGAAAACAGCGTGGGCGGGTCAGAAAAAAAGGTTCAAGGCATGGTTAAAATCACCCGTGGCAAATTTTACCCACGGTGTCCAGTCTGGGCTCCCCCTACTACTCCCATATTACTAGTAATTATTAAACAATTAATTTTTTTTTTTACATTTTCCTGACTAAAATTTACCAGATTCCAAAAATGTATTCTTTTCCCTGTAGCTATTGTAGTGGTTTTTTTTTTTTTTTTTTTTTTTAACATTTTCTACTAAAATTTACCAGCATTCCAACAATTTTTCCTTTCCCAGGTAGCTATTTTAGTTTTTGGAGATATGGATGTGGCTCTGTCTAGAGGGCTGACCATATATATATATATATATATAATATATAATATATATATTATATATATATATATATTATATATATATTAAATATATATAATATATTATAGTATATATTATTATATATATATATATTTATATATATATATATATATATATTATATATATATAATATTATATATAAATAATATATATATAATTATATATATATTATATCATATAATACAAGGTGGGCATTGAACGCGTTAAAGCGTTAATCCGTTAATTAACTCGTTAAATTTTTCGTTAAACTTTTAACGCTTTCGTTAATTTTGAAAAAAATTAACGGTCTATTAACGAGTTAAAATTTCCCCTACATCCGTTAACCGTTACACTTAATTTACGATACGAGTTTATAAATATTTTTCTTAATCAGATTTTAAATTGTATTAGATTCGATTTCGAAAAGAGATAAACTTTTTTTTTTCAAAATTTCCTAAACGCTCCTCTCAATGGCTCAAAAAGTGTTTATATTTACTCGGTTATTATCCAGTTTAGTAATGTTTAACACAGGGTTGGAAAAAGCCCGAGTTTTGAGGGAATGTGCTTACGTGCTGACACCACCCCTCTTTCAACTATATTCTCTATGTTTAATATACTAGCACTTCCCTCAGTGTTGGAAGCCACGCACATATCTCCAACCTATTCCGAAAAAAGGAGCCGCTCAGCCTTCTAACTATCGCCCTATAGTTCTCACTTGTATTCGATCTAAGATCTTTGAAAACCTTCTCAACCTCTCTTCTTAGACCATCTGGAATTTCATTTCTCTCTTTCCGAATCGCTAGTACGGCTTTGGTGTTCAGGTCCTACTGGCGATTTATTTCCTATTTAACCGATTTATGGTTTTCCGCTCTTAGGAATACTGGCAGACTTGCGTAGTGGCGCTTGACTATCTAAAGCATTTTGACTGGTATGGCACGGCATCAATTGCTCTCCAAGCTCCCCTCACTTTCCTCCTTCTCTTTGTTTAACTTGTGTCTAGCTTTCTTTCAAGTCGCTAAACATGGCTATGGTGATGGAGCGACTTCATTCTTTCTTTTTCTGTCAATAGTGGAGTTCCTCAGGGTTTTGTCCCATCTCCTACTTTATTCCTACTTTTCATTATGGATCTTCTCACCTGCACATTCTAACTCTATCCACTTACATGCCGATGACTCGACCTTCATTCTTCAACTATTTTCAATTCTGCCCCATCTTTTACTTCTAGAATTGCCTTCTCGTCTTAATCTTTCGATTCTATTCTCGCTGCTAGATAGAATTTACGGGTGGGGTCGTCTCAACCTGTGAAATTCAATTTCTTTAAAAACCCAACTTTACAAATCTCCCCTCTAAAATACCTTTCTAACTTTCCTATTCTTCTTTTGACGCGTTCTTTCGTCTCTTCCTGTTGGACAATATTAAACATCCTTGGCCTTAACATTAAAAAAAATGTCTTGGGAACCCTCACATCACAACGGTTGCTGGGGCGGCTTCAAAGAAACTGGGAGTTACTGTTTAGACTGCGAGACTTTTTTCCTCTTCTCGTTACTTCAGCTATACAAGGGTTCTCATCCGGCCTTGTATAGAGTACTGTTTTCTTCATATCTGGGGGGCTCTGGTTTCACCCAGCTTTTGGGACAAGGGTCGATTCCAAAAGCCAAAAGCTTATTAAAACTGTTATGTACTTTTCAGTTCACTTGAAACTCTATCTTTGCTGAGCGATGCTTATTGTTTTATCTATTTTCTATAGGTATCGCAGCGGCGGTGTTTCGAGGGAACTTACACTCGGTACACCACCTTTGGACGAACGCCCTAGTAGCCAAGGGGTGCCTTGTATTCTGCGCCACAGAGGTTTTGGGTAGATATTTGGTAACTCCAGCTAGTGTAGCTGCGGTGTTTCCTTTTTCCTTCCACCACTGTTCTGTAGAACTCTCTTCCATCTTCTGTATTTCCTGCTGAATTTAATCCCCTCACTTTAAAGGCCTGCGTCTATGTTCATCTGCGTAATTTGCGCTAGTGAATGAAGTTTTGGCGTGCAACATCCCCTCCTTGAATAGGGCTCTGCCCGTGAGTGGTGGGATAACCTAAAAAAAAAAAAAAAAAAAAAAAAAAAAAAAAAAAAAAAAAAAAAAATTTGAAGACGGTTAACGTTAACGATTAACGTTAACTTCCGCTACATTCTTTACCGGTAAACGCTTTAATGATTAACGCCGTTAATTTTTGGTTTGGTAAACGATTAAGATTAACGACGTTATACTTCTCATTAACGGTGCCCACCTTGTATAATTATAATATATATATATATATATATAATATATATATATATATATATATATTTATATTAAAAATATATATATAAATATATATATATAAATATATATATATTTATATATATTATATATATATATATATATATATATATATATATATATATATATATATATATATATATATATATATATATATATATATACTCTCATATATTTATAAAAACATATATAGATATATAAAAGTATATTATATATACTATATATATATATGTATTATGTATATATATTAATATTATGTATAAATATAGATATTATATATATAATATATATATATATATATATATACTCATCTAATATAATATATATATATATATATATATATATATATATAGGTGAAACTTACCAAAGCAACCCGCATGATATCTCGAAAACTACAATAGGTACAAGAAAATTAATAACAGATTTAGAATCAGCGTATAATATTTGTATGAAAAATAAAAAAAAAATTTATTTTATTTTATTTTTTATATCTCCAAAACTACGAATAAGCGTACAAGAAAACTAATAACTATTTTAGAATCAGCGTATGAAATATGTTTGAAAAAAGATTTTTTTTTTAACTAAAAGAATTACCCAGGGTAAACCGCAAAGATGCAAGAGTCGGGGTTCTCTCGGCCTCCAGGGGGAGACGGGTAGGACTATTTCCGGAACCCCCGGCTCTTTGGTATTTGGGGTGTGCCGGGGGTTCCTTCCGCTCCCTACGGGGTATGGAAACATCCCCTTTCTGTCCACCGTCCGGCTCGGCCCCCTAAAAAAATTTATACGCTGATTCCATATTTGTTATTAGTTTTCTTCTACCATATTCGTAGTTTTGGAGAATAAAAAAAAAAATAAAAAGTAAAAAATTTTTTTTTTTCATTTTCCATACAAATTTCATACGCTGATTCCATATATGTTATCAGTTTTCTTGTACCTATCTTAGTTTTCGAGATATCATGCGGGTAACTTCTTTAGTTTGGCCTATATATATATATATATATATATATATATATTATATATATATATATATTATATATATATATATAATTATATATATATATAACTATATATATATATATATATATAATTATATATATATATTATATATATATATATATATATATATATATATTATTATTATTAAATAATTTCTATTAAGCTTTAACTGCTATAAAATGGAATTTTAATTCTTAAGCTTTGCCTTTTTATAATTTTTTTAAAAAGTTAATTAACTAAATATTTCAATTTATTAACTATTCACAAACAAACACTGACAATACCTATTAAAACATTTAATATTTTTTGAAACAAATATTCTATTATAAATTATCAGTTTTCCAATGTTTCAGGAGTAATATTTCTCCTATGGCGTTATGATCAGCTAATAATAATAATAAGAAATATGCATCTGATTGGCTCTTACAGCACTCCTGTGATTGGCTCCTAAATGGTGATGCAATTTTATTCTAAGTTTGCGTTTATTTTTTTATTATTTTTGATGATTTTTTTGACATCCTGTAGAAAACAAAAAATAGACTCGGATTCGAATCCGGATTCGGAATCGAGCTCCGAATCCGAATCCGTATGTGTAAAAATGTTCGAATCCGAATCCGAATCCAGCACCTTCGGATTCGAATCCGAATCCGAATCCGGGTGTGTGGAAATGTTCGAATCCGAATCCGAATCCGAATCCAGTCCAGGACCTTCGGATTTGAATCCGAATCCGAATCCGGATTCGAGAGCTCGAATCCGGATTCGAATCCGAATCCGGATTCGGATATTCGCCCATCACGATATATAATATATTATATATATTATTATATTATATAATATATATATATATATATATATATAATATATATATATATATATATATATAATATATATATATATATTTGTATTATAAATATATATATATAATGTTTTAATATATATATAATCTATATATTTTATATTATATTATAATATATGTTTAAGATATATATAAAGGATTTTATAAATAAATATCTATAGATATTCTGTATATATATTTTACATATTTAGATATAAAATTCTATATATATATAGAATATATATTAATATCTGTATATATATATATATATATATTATAATTATATATATATAACTATATATACATTGTATATACATACATACTACATATATAATATGTATTATACATAATTATATCTCAAAATATATATATATATATATATATATTATATATATAATATATATATATTATCTATAATATATATATATATATATATATATATATATATATATATATTATATATATATATATATATATATATATATATATATATATATATATATATATTTACAGATGCAAAACCAGAAGTGAGTGGAAATAACAGAATTAAAAAGCGAAACATATTTGTTATAACTATCTGCGATTCTAATAAAATTAAAAATAAGCAATCAAAATACAGTAAGTACTTTTGTACAACCAACGTTGAGAGGTTTTGATCATAAGTGAATTAATTTTTTTTTTTTTTTTTTTTTTTTTGCACATATTATAGGCCTACTAGATTAGAATAACTAAATTAGATTACAGTAGATTAGAATAACACCCCAATAACGCGCAAGAAACTAGGGCTGCGTGAAAAAATTCTTAAGACTCCTCAGAACACAACCTCTAAGAAGATTGTTTATTAGGAGATGTAATGTGATCCTTCCAATTACAGTCACGAGAAAAAGAAACATAGGTTTGAGCTATGTGCTTTGGAAGATTTTATAGATGTGTGGATCTCGACACCATTCATTACGAATTTTTTTGGGTGACATACATTTATGTAAGTCGAAAGTAAGTTTTGATTCAAGCTCCGCATTACTCAGGCTTAGCTCCCGCTCCAACTCCATTCTGACTCCGCTCATGAGTCAGTTCGACTCCTTCTAGGACTCCGACTCCGACTCCGACTCCGACTCCGACTCCTTCATCTGTTATGTACTCTGTACTTTATTTCTTCTTTTATCTTTTGGGATTTCCCCCCGGGGGCTCTCAGACACCCTTGGGGATTCTGAAAACCTCAAAATTAAGTCCTATGGGTTCATAAACATGGGAAAAAACACAACTCCAACACCAAATCCTTTGACGAGATTTATAATTTTGATAAATAACAATAAAAAAAAGAAGTGAACATTTATAATTTATCAGATACGGCACAAAATCATACCCGTCAGTCAAAATGACTTTACGGTTTCAATTTTCTGCTTAAAATACCTTTATTTGAAACGGTACAAAATCATACCGATGGTCCTTAAAGGGAAAACCATTCTCTATGGAAGTCTTTACTAATAATATCGACCCTAGAAACTTATATAAAATGTTTTTAATCAGCTGTAAAGAAAGAGAAACGTAAAATAAGAACTCTAGAATTAATCCTAATTTTTTTTTTAAATATTTTACTATTCCCTCATCTCAAACTGGTTTGGGGTACAGGGGATCCGTGACCAAACGTTCGTGCGCAATGCGTGTGTGCCATTTCTTTAGTTGTTTATTTTTTGCTTTCCAACGTTTAATGCTTATTACAAAGCTTTCCTACAAATTTCATGAAAATCTGTAACAGCACCGTTTGCACATGGTCATTATATATATATATATATATATATATATATATATATATATATTATATATAATATAATATATATAATATATTATTATAATATATATATATATAATTATTATATATATATATATATATATATATATATATATATAATATAATATTATATATATATATTAATATATATATATATATATATATACTATATATATATATAAAATATATAACAAAAATGTATATATTATATATATATATATATATATATATATATATATATATATATATATATATATATATATATATATATATATACAAATATATATTATATATATATATATTATATTATAACTATATATATATATAGTATTAATATATATATTATATATATATATATAATATATAATTATAATATTATATATATATATATATTATATATATTATATAGATTTAACTTATAGTCCCAAGAATAAGCACATTGGAAAGGCGATAGTGCTTCTAAAATCAGCTGTTGCTCTGACAATGAATATACTCAGGTACGGTTATATTTTATATATATATATATATATAATTATATATATTAAATAAAATTATATAATTATATATTAAATATATATATATATATATATATATATATATATATATATATAATATATATATATATTATTATATATACAAATTATATATAATATATTATATATATATTATATATATATATATTATATATTTATATATATATATAATATATATAAATATATGATATATTTATATATATATATATATATATATATAAATATATATATATATTATATATATATTATAATATTATATTATATATTATATCTTGGACCTTTTACATGACTGAAAGAAAATTTTCATCGGAAAGGTTTACACCCTTGTTATTATACTGCTTTAAAAAATAGAATTTAATTTATTTTCGATAATAAAACAATTTTCATTTTTTGTGCTTCACCATTCCTTTTAGTTTTAATTATGTAAGTACCATATAATTATATATATATATATATATATATGATTATATATATATATATATTATATACTTATATATATATTATAATATATATATATA
The DNA here is from genome assembly GCA_015478945.1 of Trachelipus rathkii. Classification (NCBI taxonomy): domain Eukaryota; kingdom Metazoa; phylum Arthropoda; class Malacostraca; order Isopoda; family Trachelipodidae; genus Trachelipus; species Trachelipus rathkii. The sequence goes on along the minus strand of JABUQX010119119.1, from coordinate 18,085 downwards.
TATATATAATATATATATATATATATATAGTATATATATATAATATATATATATATTATATATATATATTAATATATATATAATATATAATCTTTTGTGATTCAACAAAATAGCAGATTTTGTTTTTTGTGTTTTGTTTTTTTGCAGAATATTTCTTTTATAAAGCATCAAAGAACTTTTTGTTACTTTAATCAAGATTATATAGGACCAGTTACGTTTTACGACTCCGTCAGTTTTAATTTTTTTTTTTTTTTTAACTAGGAATACCCAAGGGTAAACCGCAAAGATGGTAGGGGCGGGTCTTCTCGTCCTTCCGGGGAACGACAGGGTAGAACTTTCCCCCCCTCGGGGAGGGTCTCCGGAACCCCCGCTCTTTGGTATTTGGGTGTCGCGGGGGTTCCTCCACCCCTCCCCTACGGGGTATGGAAAACGTCCCCCCCCCTGTCCCCCCCTCGGCCCGAGCCCCCTAAATTTTTTTTTTATTATTTTTAATTTTTTTTTCATATTTATAAAACGGCATAAAATTCTAAAAAAGTTTCCAAAACACTTACAAATTTTTTTAGATAATTTTATTTTATTAAATTT
>JABUQX010119119.1:0-10000 GCA_015478945.1 Trachelipus rathkii | reverse complement strand
TATTATTATTATTATTATTATTATTATTATTATTATTATTATTATTATTATTATTTATTATTATTATTATTATTATTATTTTTGTTATTATTTCCACCGTGGTTTCTTCTTCGCATCCAGTTCTAAGTCCAATATATATCTACATGGGTTAGAGTTATCGTATGAGGTTAAAATTTGGAGGGGTGTTAGATGGGGAGGTAACCTCGTCGTAGACGTGGTTACGTCCCCATGGGTCCCCCGAAGGGGGCCCCACCCCCTTTAAAAAATCGAAGTGTTCGTAATTGGCTGAAATTTGGTGAGAGGATTCAGAGTTGAATTTCTAGAAAGACTTGGTATGTGAATCTGAGAAGTTGGCTCCGGCACCGGTGCTGGAGCCACTGCGGTGCCAAGTTAATAAACATTCGTATAACAACAATGTTGGTGTCCTTATATGTGTTATCGAGGTCGTAGAGTTCGAATATGATGGTTATAAGACCGCATAGGGTGTCTAGGATCCCCCAGAAGGGATCCCACCCCAAACATTAAATATTGATGTAGAAAGCTGAAACTTGATATACAACCTTTTTAGGTTGTATCTTAGGTGTATACGGGGTAAAATGACCGATTTTACCAAATTTGTGGGACCAGCCCCCAAATCTGAAATATTGACCTAGAGTGATGAAACTCGGTATACAACCTTCTGAGGATGTATCTTAGATGACCCCGGGTGTAAAATGACTGTGGGTGCCCCAGACGGGGTACTCACCCCAAAATCTGAAATATTGACATAAAACAACGAAACTTGATATACAGCCTTTTTAGGTTGTATCTTAGATGTATACGGGGTAAATGACCGATTTGACCAAAGCCTGGACCGGCTCCTCTCAGCCTGAAATATTGCCTAACCATTTAAAACTCTCGGTATACTCCATACGTATAAGGGGAATAGTCGTACAAACTGTGGGTCACTGTCCTCAATGAGTAAACATGACATGAACGTGGTACCTGAGCCTGGAAACATCTTTCTAAGATACGCCCGGTAACACCGGGCGTGTCACCGCCACCAACGCCCCGTCAGCGCAAGCCAAGCCAAAGATGCCCGTTGCTTCCTGGAACGGCGTGAACATTGCAGCTGCTTATACTTGTAACACTAAAACAAACAATATCCAAAGCTATATTTTCAAAATTTATTTCTCAAATTATTGATCTATTGATAAGGTCACATGCAGCAAGAGTAATATAAAATCGTGCTTCGAGCACAAAGATCGAGAAGGTCGGAACAAAAATGCCGGCAGTATAAAGCTAAGCATCACTGGCTAACGAAATTATCGGCGATGAATAAAGTCGCGCTATCACATCATGCAGTACTAATATAACATTCAAAAACGCGGGTCTTATTTCACACCTTTACGCGTAAATTTCTAAGAGTAATAATGTTATTCTACATAACATGGTGAGGTGGTCAAACATAGCACCGGGGTGTGTGATATCATACAGTATTCAAGAGCATACGACGTAACACTGGTAATCATAAAGATCGGGTCTCTAGAGGCTGTACAAAGATGGCGCAATTAAGGTACAAATGCAAAGTAAAGTGACTGTGTTATGAACAGGCAACAGGCCTAACAATACAACGGCTGCCATAGTCAGCCAGCTTCTCCTCAATATTTCAAATCAACAGGGGGCAGTGGGGTATAAGCCAGGTGCAGGCAACATTTAACCACCGTGTGAATAGTCGTAATTATATATTGCACATTGCGAGGATCTTGTCGCGCCAGATCACAAGACTGGGTAAATGGGAGCAAAGTTTGCAGGCTGTCATCCTGAAAGTGACGTGCATCAGCCAACTCTGTGCCGATGGGCACACACGTCACGCCAGCAGTCCCGGCCGATAGCAGCGTTAGCTTTTCTGTACCACGTATTAAATCCAATACTGCAACATCATAGATAAACATGGTTGGCAAAAGAGCTGCCCTTCGAGTGCGGGCAACTTAAGATGAGACTGGGTTTTCTGCCAAACAAAGCCGCCAGATGCCTGAACAGTGAAATTTGCACAGCGAAGACAGCAATGTTATCGTCGCGTCATAAACAATATCTTGCCGTATGTTACTTTCATTGATGTCATTGAGCCAGTTTTTTGGCCCAGAGGCTGATTAACCAGCAGAGAGCAAAGGCAGGTACCTTCCAATTAACGCAATAGCCGTTCCCATTTCGCCGCAAAGGCAATGACACATCCTTCGTGGAGGCGCCTGAGCAGAACGAGAGGTCAATACATTCAAACATAGTCTACTGGCGAATTCGTGAGCAAATAAACCCCCAGGGCTGAGAACAGAAGAAGGTCAGCACATGACGATACTAAAGGGTATTTAGTTAGCTGAGCGCTGTGGCTGGCTAACAGCCAGGCTAAAGCGCAGCGGCCTGTGTTATTCACACAACGTTGACATCATCGCGCTGACATCGGCCGATTATTTGGGCATGGCCAACAAATGCTGGCCCAGCGATCGATCCAAGAAAATACGTGGGTCTGCAATTTTATTTGGGTTTCTCGAATAAATGTTGAATGCTGGTCGCGCACCGAGACGCCGCAATGAGCCGTTATGCCGTTATTACCAGAGCGCTGGGCCTTGGTTTAAGGTCTTCACTGCACTAAATTTTCAACATGAATATTTATTTTATGATTTGGTCACCTCTGTTGATGCAATATACTTTCTGGTAGCTTGTTAAATAGCCGGTGGCCGCAGTGCAGGTGGCTGACAGTTGGGCCGTGCGATAATGGTTGGCAAACGCGCCGATGGGGTGGCCTGTCGCCAGTTTCGCTGTTCAACATTTGCCAGGCAGCGCTAAACGCTTCATCACACTCGAGTTGTAAATCAACAGCTATCCGTGAGTTGCATTTTTTATTATGGGTTCTCATTTAAAAATGATCTCCAGTGTTGCACCGAGCGTTAGTTACAAAGGTCATTCAAAGTGGGGGTATGGCAATTTTCAGAGAAAGTCGGTTGGAATGGCACACATAACAGGTGTGGTGGTTGCACATCACCAACCCTTTACCATATGTATGCCTTCGTGTTGAGCAATATCTGAATGGGATCTAGGTCATTGATGTGCTAGTATTAAGGTGTTTCCTGACATAGGGCAGACTCGTATGAGGGCTGAACACTACCCAAGATGATCGGTACTGCTGGTGGAGTAGATGGCTGGGTTATTTAGCGGCAGAGTAGAAGATTGGTGTTATCCGGTATCAAGGCATCAGTTCGGTAAAGTAGTAGCTTCACTGATGGCCGGCGAGCATGCAAAGAAAAGCGACGTGATCAGACTGCTTTTTTCATTTACACGGCATGATAAAAACCGTATTATTCGGTCGTGCCTTTAACAAAAGTATCACCTGCCAAGATGTACTGGGTCTGAACTAAGACAGTCAAAAATGAATGTTTAGTCATCGTAACTTTTAGCCAAATTTGGTAAACCTGGTCATAGGCCATCAAAACTAATTTAAGGTCATAAGCCAAAACCATCATCGTCAACACAGTACATCTACAAAATATCATTTTTTTCTAACAAACAGTGTTGCCATTGTCAGCAAAGGGCCATAACATGGTACAAATAAAGTTATTGCCAAGAGCGGGTCGCCTGACGCAGCCTCTGAGGGTAGGGGGATCACTTAGGTAAAAGTGGGCTTTTTACCTCCGAAGTGGCCTCAGCCCTGCTGAGGCCCAAAGCCCGCTTACACCCCTTCGGGGTGATCCCCCCTCGCAGGATTCACACCCTTTCAAGGGGCGCATCCCCCTGGGTTTTCTCTCGGAAGGTAATGTGTTGCTTTAGATACTCTTGGTTAATGAAAACTGTTTATTCGTAAGTTAGGTACGTTATGTTAAATATTACTATGACAATGTGAAAATAACACTGATTTGTTAGAGAAATGATGAGTTTTTGTAAGATATTACTGTGTTAACTGACGATGATGGTTTAGAAACGTGAGCCTAGGTTAAGTTTTTGTTGAGTAATGTTAGGTTTGCCCTAGAATTTTGGCTAAAGTCTACGATTATTCATAGGTCAAATGATGTTATACTCGAAACGATTGACACTTTGATGAAGATAGTGTCAATTCTTAGTTCAAGATGTTGGTATCTTTGATAGATTGGTCACTTTGTTAAGGGATTTTGTTAGATAATACGGTTTTACATGTTGCTGATATGCGTGAAAAGTGGGTATTTAGTCCGGTGACGCGCAATCTTTCCTTTTAGCTACGAGCATGGTAGCTACTACTTTGAATTTGGTAAAGGTTGCCTTGTCACCGGACTGAAATGACCCTTCCAATCGTCTCGTCATCTCTTTCACCGCAATATTGTCTAATATATCCCTGTAACTGATGTTTACATAGTATTTCCGGTCAGGTGACTGATCATCGTCAAAAAGTGAAATTGATTCCAACCCTCATACGAATCCTATCATAGTCTAAGGCTTGTAATATAGCATCAATGACTTCGTTAACAACCATTTCGGATGATGCTCAACGGAAAGGCATACATATGAAGTAAAGGTTATTGATGAAAACATAACCTTTACTTCATATGTATGCCATTCCATTGACTTTTTAAGTTTCTCTACAGAGATATGCGTTATGTCTGTTATAGTGGTCTTTCTCTTCTTATCGGGGGGATTCATTCTTGAAGGACTAGCCTGGAATAAATTTTTTAAATGAGAATATATATTAAATAATAAAAAAAAAATCTTACTTATCTGAATAAGTATTGATTTGAAAAAAACTCGGATAATGATACAACAGGATCTAGCGAAATGTGTCTTAAAATGTTGATCGTGAGAGCTCTTGATTAAGAATACCCCATCGAGTAGCTCACTGATTTATATATAACTCAGCTCTCTAATCTATACAGTGCTGTCAATTCACCTCTGTATGATACGCAGTTGCCAGATTTACCGGTTTGTTTAATAAATATAATAAGTATTGCATCACTTTATGCAAATGGTTAAAGCATAAAATCATATTCATGTTTCATGTTGAAATTTTCTGAAAGAGGGGTGTAGTCTAAAAAGAGATAAGCTTAAAAAATAAAATTAGCATTGATATGTTAGAGACATGCTTGAAAAAAGTGTGAATAGGTTACGTTTTGCATGTAATGTTAGTTACTTACTATTGGCAAGTATGGTACTTTGTTAATGATAACAGTTTATTCGGGCTTAAGGTGTGTCAGGTTTGTCGTTGTACATTATTTTCTTAGTTCATGTTACATCATGTTAGCTTTATTGATGTGGAAAACTTATTACGCTAGAGTATATTCGTTGATCAGTATGATAATTAATCAATGTTGTGATAAATGAGAAGTTGAAATATAACACAGGAACCTTACCTCTACAACAACAACAACAATAACAACAACAACAGCCACAGCAACAACAACAACAACAGCTCGAGCAACCTTGAGAATATATACCCTTTTGAACTGATATGGTTCATTCGTACGTCTGTATTTTCGGTTTTACTTCTTCTCCTGATTGGCTTGAAAGAAAGAATCTCATTACCTATATAGGGTTGTTTATACATACGAATTTCGTCAGTAAGACATTTTTCGCTGTGCTGATATGATGACCTCTCGTTCTGCTTCTACAGACGTCCTCTTTACGAGGATCTTTGTAATACCCAACGATGTGTCATTTACATTTTTTCGTAAAACGAATGGAGAGCAATATATTACCTGTGTTCCAATTGGAGGTGCAAGTAATATACCTTTAATCATATCAGTTGAAGAATTCCTCAATATTATCGAAAGCCTCGAAGCTTGGATAAAGGCTGAGTATGTGTCATCTGTGACATCGTCTCTTGATGAAATCAGAGGTGACAGCCTGAGCGGCTATAATAGAATAGATGTTGCTTTCACTGCATCTGATAATGTTAAAAGTATTGATGTACGCAACTATTGGAAACCTAATGATGCTGTCACATTCATGCGTACGTGTATAGGTTTCACTGTTCAGACATCTGCAAATATAACAGCTTTGTTTAACATGAAAAACGACTTAAAGTCTCATCTTAAAGTTGTTGCCATACTCGAGGACTTAATTCATATAGCTCATGGTGTAATCTATGATATTTACACTGAAACATGTGGATTCCCGTATAATGCAGTATACAGAAATGCCTTAATAACTATCAGCCAGGATACGTTTACTTCTCTCTGGCGGGAGCGAGTGAGTGCTGTTGAACCGAAATATGCAGAAAAATGGTTTAGTGCAGCAAGTTGTATTTATGCTTACATCCTTTCGGATGGTGTTGAATCTCTTGAGAAACATATAGAACTTGCTCAATTTATACAGAATCCTATGTCGTCCTGATTAGATGGATTAATATATTTAAAAACTTTATATATGAATGTATTGTATTTATTTAATGTTCTTTTTATTGGAAATTATATGTTATACACCTGAAAACATGTTTTACTGCCCCCTTATGTACGCTTTGTTGTTTAAGATGTTGGGGCTGGTTGTTTATTCGTGTAGCCGTTGTGTGTTAAGTATGTTATGTTCATAGTTTAGCTTTACAGAGAATAAAAACTTTACTTTGTTTGTCTTTACCCAATAGGTATTATGCTAGTGTTAAGTGTGGATCTTTGCTAAGGTTAGCAGTTTATTCTTGGCCAAGACAAAGTCTGGTTTGTCTTTGCACATTATATTTTAGTTCAGTTGATGCGCTAGCTTTATTAATAATGTGAAAACTTTGTTACGTTAGGATATACTCATTGGTCTGTATGATAATCAATACTAAGTTATAGTAATTTTTGAAATAAAGATATTCACCACACTACCAACATTGTTACAGCGGAGACGCTTTTGGACAAAGTGTGCACAAGCTTTCACGTTTTGGATGTTATGTTAGTTACTTTACTGGTGTTAAGTGTGAAACTTTGTTAACGTTAACCATTTATTCCTGTCTAAGATGGGCTAAGTTTCTCGTTGGGGGTTATATTCATAGTTCAGATGATGCTAAGTAAGCTTTATTACTGTGAAAACTTTGTTACGTCAGCATATATTGTCTGATCTTTGTATAAAGAACTTGATTTTATGTTATGTTTATCCAAAAATGATACTCAAAATGTGACCTTAATCAATAGATCAATAGATCACAGATGGTCAGGAGGGAGGTTGGATGCTGGCTGGATGGTGGTTTGATTTAGTGATTTACTGCTTTAGGGTATGTAAAAACGTAAATTTGTAAGTTATAAACATAAAAAGAATAAGAAATTTTATTTATTTATTTATTTATTTAATTTTTATTTTTTCTTTTCTGTATCGAGGATACATCATAAGAAAGATGTATACCAGGTTTCGTTGTTCTATGTCAATATTTCAGTTTTGTGGGGCTGGTGACCCCCCTTTGGGATGTGTACGGCTATTTAACCCATATACGATATGGGTACCTTATATGAAAGGTATATACTGAGTTTCATCGTTCTAGGTCAATATTTCAGGTTTGGGGTCCCGGAGACCCCCCTTTAGGCTGTGTACGGCTATTTAACCCATATATGATGTGAGTACCTTATATGGTAGGTGTATACCGAGTTTCATCGTTCTAGGTCAATATTTCAGATTTGTGGGGCTGGTCCCCGAATTTGGTCAAATCGGTCATTTTACCCCGGATACATCTAAGATACAACCTAAAAAGGCTGTATATCAAGTTTCGTTGTTCTATGTCAATATTTCAGATTTTGGGGTGAGTACCCCGTCTGGGGCACCCATAGTCATTTTACACCCGGGGTCATCTAAGATACATCCTTAGAAGGTTGTATACCGAGTTTCATCACTCTAGGTCAATATTTCAGATTTGGGGGCTGGTCCCACAAATTTGGTAAAATCGGTCATTTTACCCCGTATACACCTAAGATACAACCTAAAAAGGTTGTATATCAAGTTTCAGCTTTCTACATCAATAGATTTAATGTTTAGTGGGATCCCCTCTCTGGGGATCCTAGACACCCTCCTATGTGGTCTTATAACCATCATATTCGAACTCTACGACCTCGATAACACATATAAGGACACCAACATTGTTGTTATACGAATGTTTATTAACTCGGCACCGCAGTGGCTCCAGCACCGGTGCCGGAGCCAACTTCTCAGATTCACATACCAAGTCTTTCTAGAAATTCAACTCTGAATCCTCTCACCAAATTTCAGCCAATTACGAACACTTCGATTTTTAAAGGGGGGGCCCTTCGGGGGACCCTTGGGGACGTAACCACCTCTACGACGAGGTTACCTACCCATCTAACACCCCTCCAAATTTTAACCTCATACGATAACTCTAACCCATGTAGATATATATTGGACTTAGAACTGGATGCGAAGAAGAAACCATGGTGGAAATAATAACAAAAAATAATAATAATAATAATAAATAATAATAATAATAATAATAATAATAATAATAATAATAATAATAATAATAATAATAATAATAATAATAATAATAAATAATAATAATAATAATAATAATAATAATAATAATAATACAGACAGATCAACACTAACCGATGTCTGAACCAAACCGAACCATGAACCGGAGCCGGAGCCGGAGCCGGAGTCGGAGTCGGATAGTCGGAAAATGGGAGTCGCGAGCGCCGGAGTCGGAGTCGGTGTCGGAGCATTACAAGAGGTCACCTCGAAATTGAGATCACTCCGTGATCTCAATTTCTTCGCCGTAATAATAATAATAATAATAATAATAATAATAATAATAATAATAATAATAATAATAATAATAATAATAATAATAATAATAATAATAATAATAATAATAATAATAATAATAATAATAATAATAATAATAATAATAATAATATAATAATAATAATAATAATAATAATAATAATAATAATAATAATAATAATAATAATAATAATAATAATAATAATAATAATAATAATAAGTGTATGTGTGTATGCGCACGCGCGCTCTGTCTGTGTCTGTCGGTCAAACAGACCTTCGGTCTGTTTGACCTCCAGGTGGTCGGTCGCCCGAACGCTTGTTAGGCCTAATCTTGATCGCTCAGATCCCGCAAAAAGAGCGTAAACCAAATATCGGCGTCCACCCTCGGGGGTGACCCCCCCTTAGGGGGGACCTACGGTCACCAAAACTCGCATGTGATCAGTTTATCACATATATAGATTATATTCCAAGTTTGATAAAGCAAATATCTCTAGTCCTTCGGTACTGAAAAAAGGCGGGGTTCGCCCATTATCTCTGGTTACTTACTACTTATATATAGTTAGCATATATAGCATATGCTAAGCAGCAGCGCAGAGTGAGCATATAGAGTTAGCAGTAGTATAGCAGATATATGTATATATATTGGTTAAGCATATATTATATGTTAGCAGTTGCTATATATACATCTATATATATATATATATATATATATATATATATAAAATGTTCTCGCCTCATTGGAATTCCATTGTTAACCTAGAGTTGATAAAAGCTGAATCTTGAATCTTAAGGTTGCAGTTCTTGTCATCCTGTTGACTTATTCTAACACTCAAGGGCAAAGGCATATATAAACTCAGTATGTTATGCTTTTTTTCTGTTTTTAATCCTCTATTTTGTTCTCTCCTCTACTCCTTTTGTCCCTTTTCTATTTAAGGAAATACAATAACTCTTGTCAATGTCTAACTAATAAGTAAATATGTGAGTTGAAGGCCATCTGACACACACAATGTATTTATCATTACTACATTATCAATAATAACACATGTCAATAATAATATTAAAGATATATATATATATATATATATATGTTATATATATATGGAATAGAGTATATATATATAAAGTTATTAAGTTATTGAGTATATATGTTATATATATATATATATATATATATATATATATATAAGAGTATTTATATATATATATATATATATATTGAAGTATACCTGAAAACGCAAAGCGTTTCTAATGATAAATGCAAACAGTTAAACACCCAATTGATTCGAACGAAGGCATACTG
>JABUQX010119118.1:0-2500 GCA_015478945.1 Trachelipus rathkii | reverse complement strand
ATCCTAAGAAGAGTAGATTATAAGAATTATAAGGGTAGAAATTAGCTCGAGTTGTATAAACATAAATAAAAAAAATGTCTTGGAAACCTCTTATCCCAGTGGCTGCTGAGGCAATTTCGAAGAAGCAAGGAATTCTGTTCTGAACGTGAAGTTGTTCTTCCTCCTACTTATTTTAATTATATACAAGGCTTTCAACCAACCTTGTAAGCAGGACTGCTCTTTTATCTTGAAGGGTTCCAATTCCATCTCCATCTTAAGACGAGGGTCAGGTTTAAGGTTTAAAGACTTATAACCCGTTCTTTACTTTCAAGGTCTCTTAATCCTTTCTTTTTTTTTTTTTGCGACGTGACGGTGATATATTAATTAACATGGCTGATAACGCTATGTAACAAAAAAAGAAAAATTTTTGTCTTTGTTTTGAAAGCATTATTTCCTAAATGCTTCCGTGTAGAAAGCAAAGGAAAATAATTATTCCCATCATACTCTGCTTTTGTTACCTTGACTTCGTTGTTTTCAAACTGATCTATTTGCATTTCAGAGAAAATTAATATTTTTTAAATACAAGATATATTATTATTTCTTAAACGTTCTGGTAACTTAGATGACGTAATAAACACAGAACGTAAGCACAAGTATCAATAAAGTTAGTTGATTAGTTCTTCAGTCTTCTAGTGGCTGTTCAAGTGGAGATACGTTGTCTTTGATAGGTGCCTTTGAGAATACATCTGCTAAAATATGCGAGGCCTATAAGGCATATTTTGGCATGCCTGTTGGGGACCAAGACAAGCAATAGGCACCTCATATCACCTGCGAATTTTTCAAAAGAACTCTAGAAGGTAATATATATATATATATATATATATATATATATATATTTATAGCTATGGAATATATATATATTATATATATATATAATATATATATATACCATATATATATTATATATATATAATATAATATATATATATATATATATATATATAGTTTGCTTGTTCTGAATTTGATAGCTATGGAATCTTTAAGTGAAAGTTTGAATTTAAGTAATATATTTTTAATAACAATGAGGGAAAGAGGGAAAGATATTTACATTTGTACTGTATATTTTTTTTCTTCGCAGGTTGGTATAAGGGAAAAATTTTTGAAATTCGCGATCCCACGAATTTGGACAGAACCGACTGACCACTTGCAGGGCAATTGCTTTCTTCGTTTGGTGGACCAGTCCAAGTCGAGCTGGCAAGTTGCGCCTGACTATATATCCAGCATCTTCCGTCATCATTAAACCAAGAACCACACTCTCCTGAGCTCCCTGTACCCATTCATTTAAAGGAAAGACCAGCCATCTTCAGAAAAAGCAGCAAACAGAAAACGTGTGAAGTCGATTGATCCTGAATATAGTCTGTAGCTGAGGAGAGAAACCCATATGTTCCCCAAACACAAGAACATCCAACAACTCGATCAGAGATCTTGTCTCACAAATCAAGCCGAGCTGTTTGACGTCGAGACTCAAAGCATGATGTTGCATTGAAAGTGTTGAATGTTGCAAGTCTGAAGAAAAATATCACTACTCTTTTTTCAACTTTTTTCACCAGTCAAGTGCGGCTTAAGCTTTTGCTGACAATGTTGACAGGTGTGTATTGAACACTTACAATTGCCTGTCAACCCCCTAGCGAATGGCGCCTCTCTGATAGCTCACGAAGATCTCCAAGAGCTGTGCGACTATCATAACGGAAAACATTGTATCCACTCTTCCTTGGCCTCACTCAGTGCAGCTCAAGAGAAAACACAGCGCGTGAAACTATTCTAAGCTGCCTTAAAATATGAAGAACACAATTGGGAAGTTATCAAGATTTAAAAATGGTTTGGCATCCATATGCTCTAAGGCGACTTACCTAGTTTCCATGTATTCTTTGTCTCTGACAGCAGTGCCTCGGCAGAAAATACCAAAGGCGGATGGCCACAGCCGGGACATGAGTTCATGTAGGAAGAATAATGTCAAATGGGAGCCTCTGTAACCCCCGAAAAATCATTGTTCCGCAATAAACATAAAATTAGTCATTACATAAAATAGTTGTCACAGCAATTTCATTAGATAAACGAGTCTTCAACCCTTCGTCTATTGGATTCAAACTTCATTGGTTTATAGTCTGAGGCAAAGTCAAAGGCCGCGTCTTCATCGGATCGCAATTAAAAAAGATAACATAGAGTGAAGAACCTAGAAGATGCATAACTAGGACAGAAAAAGCAGCTGGAACAGCTTATATTGGCAGTGGTTCGTGGCTCCTGAATCATAAGCAGAAAACTATAGGGAGCTTTGTTAGACCGTTAGTCAGAATTACGCAAAATGAGCTGCCTTTAATGTTCCTCAAAGTCATTCCTTGATGCTCATCTTGCTAATTTAAAGAAAACTGGGGCGCAGGGCGTGGGCCTCAGGACGAGTCTGGCGAAGCGATTTCACTAGATATTCCTGGACTTAACCCCGTACCAAGATCAATCTCTCCCG
>JABUQX010119117.1:0-20000 GCA_015478945.1 Trachelipus rathkii | reverse complement strand
ACGCTTCACAAGAAGTGCTGAGGGATGGAAGCTTACCAGAGAGACTGACAAGGTAAGCAAAAGAAGGAGGAAGCCAAAAGGTAAGGGGAGCTTAGAGAGCAGTGACCCGTGCCAAACCCGGTTCAAATGCTTTGGATAGTTCAAGCGCCACCACGCAAGACTCCCCATGATCCCAAAGGGCAGAAGACCAAATCCAGTTAAGATAGGAAGGAAAGTATGTCACCAGTTCACCTCGAACGACGAAAGCCATACTGGTGATTTGAAAAGAGTGATTTAGACAGAATAGATCTATAAACAATTTATAATAAATTTGACCATTATACTAACATTCATGTATACTAACATATGTTAAAGTGCACGGGACACTGCCCTGCCAAATTAATAATACAAAAACTCTGATCCAATATCTGTTTCGGTCTTGGCGAGTGTGTGTACCGATCGATTATTGCTCCGAAGCTCAAAAAATCGCGTTAGAATTTTTCCGCAGCTAAGCCAGCGTACTGCATTATAATATGGTAAGTCATTTTCTCCAATCTCTTCAATAAACTCGCGGGATTGACGATGATTGAGCGCATGTGATCTGATATAATTAACAGCTGACATGACTGGCTTTAAAACTTCTGACAAATCCAAGCATTTTCCGCACAAAGAATCTTGATGAATGATGCAATGTACAATTAATGGTTTTGAAACACCGTCATTATTTACGTCCTTTGACACGAGAGCAACGACACTTTTAAACTACAGTATGTTGGTATGATTAACTAGATAGGTCTTGCCCGTTCGGACTTAGCATTGAAAATTGTTTTTAATCTGAACAGCAATTTCAGCTTTTAAAAATATTCTTCTTAGATGGTTCGTGTGTGAATTGCTATGAAGGATCTAAGAAGCTCAATTCATTATGAAACCGAACACGGGGCCCCAGAGCCCCGTGCCAACCCCGGCCATTTTTAGCGAACCCCCGGCCACGGCCAAAAATCAGGAAAAACCGGGGTTTCTACCGGGGTTAACTGTAAATTTACACTAACATAATTGGAGGGTTAATTCAACAAAATAAAAAAAATAAATTCTTACATGTTCCATTACTCCTTTGTTATAAATTGATGCAAAATATATAAACATACCTAAATATAATCAATTTTTTTTTTGTATTTACTATGATGTAAAGGTAAAATTGCTGCCAAATTATTTATTTTTCTAGAGATATTTAAACATAAAAATATTCGAAATTTTATTAATATATCACACGAATTCGGAAAGAAATAAAATATAATTGTTAAAAATATTAATGTATTTATTTAAATTTAAAGAAAATATATACAGAAAATCAAATATTTCCGAAATCTCCTTTCAAAATTTATTTATTTATAATTGATATTAATATATATATATATATAAATATATTAAATATATATAAAATAATATATATAAATATATATATATAAATTATATATATTATATATATATAAAAAATATATATATATAATATATATAATATAGTATATATGTATATATATAATATATATATATATATATAAATAGATATATATAATTATAATATTATAAATTTTAGAGAGGAAGCCTTTGGATTCTTTTTTAGTGTTATGCTTTACGTCACTTCATTTTATTAACAAATGTACACAAAAATTAAAAACAATGTTAAAGACACTTTTTTTTAATGAAAATTAATGTTTTAAAAAGGAAATGCTAATTTTCGTCCCGGCACGCGAGACCTCTTCAGGCTAAGGGACTGGATTTTTTCTATTGATCTTCATCAGATCAAGTGTGTTTCAGTTGGTCTACTATTTTCTTCATGGTGTTGTTGAAACATTTTGAGGAATCTGATATCATTTTGTAAATAAAATTCTATCTTAACTTCTCCAGGATTACTTATATGTAGTTGTATACTGGATTGGCTATGCAATATGGATTCCATGATTTTACGATGTTACGGGTAATGATATTTCTGATCATCTTTATATTGTTGATAATGATAGAGTGGCCTGTGTTACGCGTAAGACCTATAACAAAGGATTCATGGAGCTGAGACTGGCGATTTTAAAATGGTTGATCAGGTGCAGAGTTGGCAAGCTTATTGGTCTCACATATATATGTTTTATTGCAAGTATTGCAGAGGATTGTGATATATACACGCTTCTCGGGGAGATGTTTCAATTTTTCGTTTTGGGGGTTGAGGAGAATTGATTTTTAGTAGGTGGATGCTTATTTCCGATGGAAATGAGGGTACATATTCCTTCTGGTTAATATTTGTTTCAACGAACTCATAATGGTATTGAGAACTTGGTAAAAAGGAGATGTGCTATTTATCGGGGGAAAGGTGCTTTAGTACCTCTTGCTTATAGTACCTCTTTTTTGGCTTTGTTAAATGCTTTTGTGATGAAAAAACTCAGGATAGTAAAGTGATTTGAAAGTATTTGGATGTATTTAGTTTCTTGTGCTAGAAGAGGGGGAGAGCATATACGAAAGGCAAGGAGAAATAGAGATGAGACCAGAACAGCTAATTTGTGTTGGGGAATCCGACTAGATAGCCAATGCCTACCTCATAGTTTGGTGCGAATGGTTTCCTAGTATATAATAAGATTCCAAGTGACTCGTCTTTCCATGGATTAAGGTATCGAGGAAGGGATAGAGTTGTTGGAAAGCATTTCTATCGTATACTGAACAGAAGGATGAATAGGTAGTTAATATAGTTTAGGACATCATTAGGTTGGTGTTGGGGGAAGGAGACAAAAATGTCATATAAGACTTATCTAATCCATAAACTATTGGTTAATAAAAGGGTGGGGTAAAAATATGATAAATTCTGTTAGTTCCATATATATGTTACTGAGTATGGGAACAGTGGGGGATACCGATACTCAGGCCGAAAAGTTTTTTGTATATCTGCCATAAAATTAAACGAAGCTTTGTAAATGTAATGAGAGATTAATGCAGATGTTTAATATATAAACGGAAGGCCAATCTTCTCATTGTACATATTAAGGGTATTACATATTAATTTTAATGGCAAATATTACAAAACAAACTTTCAGCCTGAGTATGGGATCCCCACGTGCTCTCCCATACTCAGTAAACACCTGATATATGCGAACTAACCAGAATTTTATCATATTTATACCCCACTCTTTATTAAAACAATATTTTATGGATTAGATATGTATATGACATTTTTGTCTCCCTCCTTCACAACACCAACCCTAATGGTGTCCTAGCTAGAGTTTTAACTCTATTTCAATCCTTTCCAGTCAGTATACGATAGAAATGCTTCAACAAACTCTATCCCCTTCCTTCACTACCGTTAAATCACCATGGGACGAATACACATTACTTGCAAATATTACTATATATAGAAAACCAACATCGCACCAAACTATATACAATATTGGCTAGTCTATCATTCCCAAACACCAAAAATTAGTCTGTTCTGTTCATCTCTATTTTCTCCAGTGCCTTTCGTATAGGCTCTCCCCCTCTTCTAGCACGTAAGAAACTAAATACATCAACAATACTTTCAAATCACTTTACTATCCTAGGTTTTTCATCACAAAAGCATGTAACAAAGCAAAAAAGAGGTACTTATAGCACCTTTCCCCGAAAAATAGCAAACACCTCCTTTTTACCAATTCCTCAATTACCATTATATTCGTTTAAAAACAAATATTACCAAAAATATATTACCCCTCATTCATCCAAATAAATCACCGGTAAAAAAACATTTCTCAAACCCTCAAAAACGAAAAGAAATCTCCCCCAAAGCTGATATATCACCCATCCCTGCAATAACTTGCCAATAAAAAACATATATAGGTTGAAACCATAGGATTTGCAAAGAAAAAAATTCAACTACAGATTGAACCTTGCACCAAGGACAGCATAAAATTCATAGTTTAACAAAGTCATGGCGTAACACAGGCCACTCTAACAATATACAAACATATAAAGATGATCGGAAATATCAATCACACGAAACCATCGCAAAATCATTAAATCCTTTTGTATTTATAATAGGAAACAACTACAATGAGGCATCCCGGTGAAGTTTAAGAATAGATTTTATAGAAAAATGAATATCTGAATAACATCAAAACTATTTCAACAACACCATGAAAGAATAATAGTCAGACCAACTGAAAAAACACACTTCGAACTGATGAAGATCTAAGAAAGAAATCCCACTCCCTTTAGCCTTGAAGAGGGTCTCGCGTTGTCGGACGAAAATTAGCTTTCCTTTTTAAAATTTTATTTCATTAAAAAAAAAAGAAAAAAGTTTCATTTAACAATGTTTTTAATTGTTTAACTATTATAATAAAATGAAGTGACAGTAAAGCATAATACTAAAAAAAGAATCCAAGGGCTTCCTCTCTAAATTAAATATATCACTACTGCAAATAGCTCTTAAAAAAAAAAAAATATATAATATTTAATATATATATATAGTAATATATAACCTATATAATAATATATATATAACAATAATAATAGTTATAGAGCAAATAATATATATATATATAATATTATATATAAATATATAAATAAATATAATATATATATATATATATATATATAATAATAATTAATATATATATATATATAAATATATATATGTCAGCGTCTGGATTAGCCTTCAATATTAATCTTAAAACTTAATGCTACAGTAAAACGGAATACATTGCTGGAATGCTGGGCCAATTTTAGTTCAGGAAATGTAACAAAAAAAAAAAAAAAAATATATCTCAAAAAAAAACTACAATAGCTACAGCGAAAAGGAATAACAATTTTTGGAATTCTCGTAAAATTTTGGATAGAAAATGTTAAAAAACCAATAAAAAAAAATAATTCAAACTTATTGTAATAATTATAGTAATATGATAGAAGGCCTATTTCTATTTAGGGACCTTTTATTGGTTTCTCGTTAAAATAAAGACTTCTATTAAATTTTTTTTTTTTTTTACTAAAGAATACCAAGGGTATACCGCCCCGATGGCAGGAGTCGGGGTCTCTCGCGCCCGGGGGAACTACGGTGTAGGATTATTTCCCCCCCTTCCGGGGAGGGTCTCCGAACCCCCGCTCTTTGGTATTTGGGCGTCGCGGGGGTTCCTCCCGCCCCTTCCACACTACGGGTATGGAAAACATCCCCCCCTATGTTCCCGTCGGCTCGAGCCCCTATTGTGCCGTATAAAGCAAAAAAAAAATTTATTTTTTTTGCATTTTTCCTATTTTGAAAATTTTTACGAGGATTCCAAAAATGTATTCCTTTTCGCTGTAGCTATTGTAGTTTTGAGATATATATATAAATATATAGTAGTAATATAATATAATATATTATTTGGTTTTTTTTTTTTTTTTTTTTTTTTTTACATTTTCTGACCAGCATTGGACCAGCATCTTCCACCAATGTATTCCGTTTTACTGTAGCTAATAGTTTTAAGGTACATATGACGCTAATCCAGACGCATGGCCATATAAAAATATATATATAATATAACTATATATATAGTATATAATATATATAATTATATATATTATATTACGATAGTATATATATATATATATATATACCTCACCAATATATATAATATATAACTAAAATATAATATATATAACGTATATATATATATTAATACAACTTATTCTTCTGGAAAATCAATTATTTTTCTAAAAATTTCTTTCGAAAATATTTATTTTAATTGAATTAATTAAATGATATTCCTTGAATAATTTAAAATTATTACATTAATTGAAAATTATATTTAATTTTTCATCCTAAGTTTTAGGACTTTCAGTGTTTTGACTTACATTTCTAATTTTAGCTTAACCGGCCCCGGCCCGGCCCCGGCCCCGGCTAAATTAGAGCAGCCCGGCCCGGCCCCGGCCCCGGCAAATTCCCGCCCCGGTCGGTCCCTAACTCTTCATACACTTAAATAATTTTTCATCTATCCCTCGAATAAAAAGTAACCACCTGAGCAGTATCTGAACATCTGTTTGACTCATCAGGGTCAATGAGAACCCATTTTAGGGCTGTCGATTTTTGTCAGACAATTGAGATAATATATTTTCTTGCAAATTATCAAAATCTACTCCACTTCTTCAAGCGCAGTTGTTTGCTGAAAACTGATGCTTTTCAAATAAATTAAGCCATTTTCTAAACAAATTTATATAAATCTGCTTCTGCAAAATCAGACAATCCTTAATTAATTCGCAGTCTAAATGAATTCCACATGTTTTCGCTATAGTATGAGCCACAGGAAAAACTAGCACGAGTTGTTGCATCTTGTTTCAGCATTCACTTTCTTAACAACAATTGCTGAGATTTCAACTAGCCTTTTTAAAGTTACATATTTTTTCGTAACCGTACGTGTCCTGTAAATTTGGAAAGTCATTCTGAGAATGCTTAGACTCATAATGACGTTTTATATTGTATTCTTTGAGGACTGATATTGTTTCATTGCAAATTATACACATGCGTATTACATAGCATGAATACTATACATACAATATGAATTCCGAATTATACTTTCGCTTTGTGTGACCCTCTCTGACCCGATTGTGAGCGGGGAGATCTGCCTGGAGGTTAGATGGGAAAAAAGGCCATCCAAAAAAAGAACCAAAAACAATCAAACACCTAATAAAACCCAAAAAAGCCCAACTGCCAATAAATTGTTTTTAAGTTTTTTTTAAATTTAGCGCTATTTATTTTCAAAACAATTAGAGCAGAAATAATTTTTAAAAAATTAAGTAATATAAAATAATAAAAGTATATTACGTTTCCATATTAGTGAGCCTAGTTTGCATTTTATTCAAGATTTTCAAAGATATACCTTTTAAATATTTGAAATAAATGAGTGAAAAAAATAATTTACATTTTAATACCAAAAGAACAAATGATGAAATCTATTTTTAATTTATTGACAAGAAGGATTAATAAAAATTAGATTCCATTATTAAAATTAAGAATATCAAAATATGATATCACTGTTATAGAACTATAGATAATATGATAAAAAATAGATATTAAATATCGATAACCTAATACATACACGGTTTGAGTTTTGACACAGTTCCTTCATCCCTACGCGAATGATAAAAAAATTAAAATTGTTTTCGTAGCTCTTTTTAAATATTTTTTATTGAAAACAACTCATACGTTTTAAAATTATAAGTAATTTGTAATGACTAAATTACATCATATAATGATAAGTTTGTAACCAGTTTGTTAATGAAATGTTTTGTCTAGTTTTAATTGACATATTATTAACTCAAAGGCAAGAATGGAACACATTTATTACCTTATTATTCATTATAAAGGCCATGAGATAAAAAACAAAATATCCAACAAGATTAAAGTATTAGAAAATAAAAAGATAATAAATATTATCTACAACCTTCCGAATCTCGTAAAATACAGAAATATACAAAGGAGATCTAATGCAAATGCAGGATCAGACCCAATCAGGATCTAATACAATATAGAAATATACACATCAAGCCGCCTAATACAATGGTTTCTCACGGTGAACTCCTACATTATATTGTCTTGGCAAACTATGTAGACGGATGCCAGATAGTCAACAAACTATACGATGTATCTATAATCAAAATATTGTGATTTAAAAAAAAAATATCGATTAAGTAATTCGATAAACTTCTTCAAGCAGAATAACTACCGATAATCATACAGAAAATCTATGAATAAACCTATATTAGAACATGTTAGAATATAGAAATTAAAAAGGCCAGTAAGAAAGAAATAGGCTATCGAGACTCTCACAGCCCAAAGCCAATAGAACCAAAACAAACATGTCATATGCAAAATCCACAAGCAGCGTCTAGGGCTTGTCAATAACTTACCTAGTATACACACAAAGTCTAAACATGCTCATGCAAATCCACATAGCACCCTAGGGGTTGTCAATAACTTACATAGTATACAAAGTCTACAACTAAAAGACAAAAAACTATTAGGCTAAAGTACATGCCATAACCACACTTGACAAGGCTTCAAATAACTTTATAGTAATACACCAATTACCTAATAACTGTGCTGTAACTAAAATCCCTGCCAAATTTGGGCTTGATATAAAATATACAGTATATAATACCCCCAAACCACCACCTTTAATTACCTATTCCCATCCTTTCTTAAAATTATGAAAACAATCGCCTTTCGCCAACGCGACAACCTTCCTGTGGCAAACCTCCCAAAAATTAAAAAACCTATTATTTTAATGATAATGGACTTTACTATATCAAGAAGGCATACTTTCTCTCATAAATTTCTTACTATGCCCATGGTCTCCCGTCCTTGCTCTATAGCGAAAGAATTAATTGATCTCCGTCTATATCAAATAGATGATAAAATATTTTGTAGACTTGTATCACGCCCCCTCTCAGAGAAATCAACTTTCTACAGAAAAAGATTCCTAACTCCTTCAACCTCTTCTACATAGCATTTACCTTCGAACCTCAGAAATCAATTCACTGTGGCTCTACGTTCACTCTCTTGGAATATCTAAGTCTGTTTACTAAAAAATAAGCGTCCCAAACTTGTGCACAATACACACTCTAATACTGGCCTAACATAGCTATTATATAGCATTGAACTTATAACTTTCCTTGCTTTGTAAAACAACTTGCGGTTTAATATGCTCAGCATTCTTAACAGCTATTATTCCTTGCTATTACCAAACACTAGAATAGCTACATTTAAATTACTGTTATAATCACAATAATTCTCTTGCTTGGTCACAGATTCAAGCCAATCCAGCATTTATATACGTAGTTGAAACTTTTAATTTGCAGTAACCTATGAGAAAAACTTTACCACTTTTGACTATCTAAAATTTCATGGTTGTCACTTAATCTGCCCATTCCAAGAGGTTTGGTCAAGATTTCATTTTGAACTGTTAAACAATTCTTACATATTAATATATAGTTACTATAATATCATCTGCAAAACTTAGAAAACTTACATTTAAAACCCGGTCCAAATCATTTTATATAAATAGTATATATATATATAGTATATATATATATATATAGTTAAATATATAATATATTATATTAATATATTTATATATAGTGATATATACTATATATAATATATAAAATATATTATATGAGGAACAAAAGTGGCCACAGCGCTAAACCCTTGTGGGCGACCACTACTTCACTATTTCACATTGAATGACTATTGCCATTTAGTTGTGCACCATTGAAATATTATATAAATATATATATATATAAATATATATATAATATAATAATATAATAGTATATATATATACCTAGTATAATAATATTATATATATATATACATATATATATATATAATAATTAAAAATCTATGAATTTCTACAGTATGAATAACATCTTTTTTTAATAAAGGGACTATATACATATACTGTATTTTTTTCCAAATATTTTACCCGAATTTTACCACTAAAAACCTCCAGCAGGTCCTGGTGGCGTTGGTGGTCAGCCTCATAGGGGAGGTTTACTAGTTTCTATAGGTAACAGCTACTAAACTATAGTAGATAAGTGGTACTAGCTTCCAGGAGCCTCAGATTTGAGGACAACAATGTTCAAAAGTTTAAGTAATATAAATGTTAATATTAGAGTTTCAATATACCCTTACTCAAAGATAAGTTCCTGTTCTGTCGATTATTATCAACAACCTGGGTAACAAGTAGCCAATACCATTTACCCTTACAAGTTTCACCAATTAGGGCAAATGACATGTCAGTGTTCACCGTAGCTGGAAAAATTGAAACCAATGTCTGTCTACCAAATTATACTGTTTTGTAAAATTTATATCTATTTATTTATTCTATGTTAGTCAAATAATTACAGAAATGACAATAATTCAAGTATTGATCATATTATTTTTCCTCAAAAAAATAGCCACCCATTGAAAAAAGCCCCCCACACCAAGGCCACAAACCCTACAAACAAAAAAAGAACCAAAAAACCCTTGCTGGGCTGTTTTTATTTTTTGGTCCGGACCCCGGTGTTCTTCGACCCTGCATTAAAGGTCGACTTGTCCAGACTTTTCGGTGTCTTATTACTTCTTGCGTAAGACCCAGTACATCCTTCCAGAAGATACCAACGCGTGAGATATTCCTTTAGCAATCGGTTGGTCAGCGGTAAACGGTAACACGGGCCTTGATTTAACAACATTGAAGGTGCGGGTTCAAAACCCAAAAACTCTCAATAGTGAAATGCTTGGAATATTATCTATATTACGTATAAAACTCCTATTACATAGCATGATATACTAGACAACAAATATATAAGTAACATATACCCTATTATATATATAATATTTATATACTACTATATATATATATTATATTAAATATATATATATATATATACCCCTATACTACTATACTATATATGTGTAGATGTGTGTGGTGTGTGGTGAGGTGTGCTGAGAGAAGAGAGAGAAATGTCCGATGCAAAACTTACCCTTATTATAACCTGGTACACGAGCCCGCCCCTGATATAATCCACTATATGAGTATATATATATATATATATATTCCTTACCCCTACTAGAATGTATACCTCCATATATATATATATATATATAATACTACTAGATATATATATATATACCTATAATATATATGTATATATATCACTAATATATATATAATATATAAATACTCATATATATATATATAATATCTATATCATAATAATACTACTAATACCTATATAATATATATATAAATATATATTATAATAATATATAATATATATATATATATATATATATATATATATATAAACTAAATTATATATATATATGACCCTATATATCATACTGTCATCACTCACGGACAGCGGCCTATTCAAGGACGGTTTACAGAAAAATAATATTAAAAATATTAAAGAAAACTATATAATATATATATATATATAGATATATATTATATAATTATAACCTACTGGATATATACTATATAATATAACTACTACCTAAATATATATATATATATATATATATAATATATATATATATTATGTATGTAATTGTTTTATTTTTTTTTTATTATTATATATTATATTAATATAATATTATATATATATAATAGTATATATCATATATATATATTATATAATATACTATATGATATACCTATAATATAATATATTATATAAATTCATATATATATATATATATATATATATATATACGCGCCCTTTTCTTTTAACAAGTGGATGGTCCTCAACGGTCAGCGGGCTGTGCATAAAATAGATGAAAATTTAAAAAATCCAGAAAACAACAAAGAAGCTATTATTCAACAAAATCAAATAAACAAAAAGTGTACAATCCTTTTGTTGAGAGTTCTTTTTTATGTGAAACTTCAGGAATAGTCTGTTACTTTGCATTTGTCTACCTCACTTTTTCACAACGTCTTATTGAATTTTCTGTCAATCGAGATTCTGCCAATCTGACCTTGATCCTGAAGTTTACCACACTGCCTGAAAGTTACATTTT
Organism: Trachelipus rathkii; assembly: GCA_015478945.1. Taxonomy (NCBI): domain Eukaryota; kingdom Metazoa; phylum Arthropoda; class Malacostraca; order Isopoda; family Trachelipodidae; genus Trachelipus; species Trachelipus rathkii. Next base: position 8,473 of record JABUQX010119117.1, on the reverse strand, counting down.
CTTTTAATTTCCGAATATTACGCGTTATTCTTAAGAGTAAACAAGTGCAGAAGTGAGGTGCGTTGAGTGAGAATGAGAAGCGAATACTCAACAAGGGCAGGGGAAAGCCTTTTATACAATTTTTCTTTCCTACAATATGTCAAAATTTGCTTCGCCAAATATTAGCATATAGTACGAACCCCAACAAATACAAATTGTCTAGCTTCCGCAAATGTTTTAATTCAGGGTGCTATATTATTCCCATGATAAGATCGGCAGTGTAAAAGTATATAGAAACATATATAAAAAGAAATAATAATTATTCCAAATGTATGCATTGGCGTAAATAATAAAGAATACAGATACAAAACATATAAAAACATTTTAAATGATTAAAAAATTAATAAAAAGAATTATAATATGAGAAAGAAGACCCACCCAAATATATATGATTAGGTCCGTAGACATAAGCACACATACAAACATCTTGCAAATGCAAAAGATTACAAAAAAATGGGACCGAATAATTACAAAAATTAAAATATTTATTTACACAAAATGAAAGGTACATTTCAAACATATAAAGCATATTAGAATTATATTCCGTTAGATATCAAGCGTACATACAGATACTTTGACGTGCTTGAAAATACAAAATGTTATACACATAAATATTAACAAAATATATCGCCCCACACAAGTTTGTTTGCAAGAGAATAGATCCTTCGACAATAGAATTGCCTGGAATTTTGACACCCTTTGAGTGAGAAGATTAATTCCAACTGAAATATCTTGACTCCCGATATTCGAAAAGAAAAGCTCTGACAATTGAATGAGACGTACCTGATGGAGTCTAATGAAAAAGAAACTTGGTAATAAGCAATTCTGGTTTGGCAATAAATTTAATGTTCTCCAATCACCACTATGGCGTCACTTCATCCTGGAGCATATTTTGGAACGAGATGCAGAGGAGGTGACGACCAGGAGGGATTTAGAAAAGTCAAATGATACCAGTTTTGAAAAGAGTATGTTCAGTTTTTGCGATTGTAAATTTTTTCTTTTGTGAGGTACAGGATATATTAAAAATGGGAGACGTCACTGAACCATTAAGAATTCGACAGAGTAGCCTGAAGGTTTCGTAGTTGCAATCAACTACCTCATGCGGCAAACCATATCAAAAATTAACTGTGGAGTATGACCTGAAACCGAGGTCCGGTATCGATTAACTGTTTGTGGATTTGTTTTATCACCTTCCTTGGAGCTTCTCTGATTTTGATTTTTTATTATTATATTTTTTCTTTTTCTTACATTTGTTACTTTCTCTTGAAGCGAACTTCTTGTTGAGGATGTAAGGAGCCAGTTAAGAGAGAGATGTAAAGCTGAGCCAATACCTCGCTTGCTTCAGGCTAACCGCGCTAAGCACCGTTACTGGTGAAATGCTGATGGCGTTATCAGAAAGGCGCTGGATGAGTTTTACTTCCGCTAAGTTACCAATAATATAGGGGTTCCTTTTCTTTAAAAAGACTCATGAAGGCCTCTATATAAGTAGATGAAGATCTAAAATTCCTAAAAACAAACAATGATTTATTCAACAAAATTAAATAACAAAAAGTTACCCTTTGGTTGAGGAATTTCTCTTTTTTATGTGGAACTTCAGGGAATTGTTTTGGACTTTGACCACCAGTTGTTCTACCTCACTTGCTCAAAACGTCTTATTGATTTTTATAATATGTTCATTCAAGATTCTGCAGTCTCTGACCTGTTATCCCGGAGTTTAACCAATCACTTGCCTAAAAGGTTTGCGTTTTCTTTTGATAATTCGAATTTTCAGGTTTTCATAAGAGCAAACAAGTGAGAAGTGAGTCTGACTTGAGAAGAAAAGAGAAGAGAATACTCAACAGGCAGGCGGAAGACCTTTATGACAACTTTTCTTTCGCAAATTATGTCAAATTTTCTTGCCTAAATACGAGCCCCACAAAGACTAAAATTTTTTAAAACTTTTACAAAGTTAATGGATTTAGGCAATCCCCATGTAAAAATCTATATATATATATATATATATCCAAATATAACAATATATATATATGATATATATATATTATTTATATATATATATATATATATCATACTATATTATATATATCCCAAATCATTAGAAATATAAATTTATTCATGTACCTCATTACATATATTAAATATAAATATAAATATAAATATAAATATAAATATAAATATAAATATAAATATAAATATAAATATTAAAAAGTTGCTTAAAGGGAAAATAAAATATTTATAACACAAACGATTTCTTTAACTATTCTATTTTTAAATTTACGCAAAATTATTTTGGCTAAAAAATAATTAATATAATGTTTTTGAATTTATTTTAACATTCATTCTAATTTTGAGGTTTGCATGGTGGAAGTTCTTAGTTTGATTCTTTGTGCGGATCTTAGATTGCAAACTTAGATAGCAAACTTCTCATAGGATTCGAAGAGTCACTATTAAAATTATAAATTTTTTTATAGCACAAAAGATTTTTGGAAGAATGGTTATTAAAAAAAAATGGCCTCCACTAAGGAAAAAAAAGTTATAAAAATAAAAATAAAATAATGTAAATTAAACACCATTATTTTTTTAGAGTATTGTGCTGTGTGCATTGTGGTGCGGTGCGTAGGGAGCTCACTCAAGTGCTGTGGTGGGAAAAAAAATGACTTTTGATGCAGTTCTGTACGTGGTGAACTCCCTCTGGTGAAGTACGGCATGGAAAATTCTTACGTTTTCTTTATCTCATTATATATATATATATATATATATATATGATATAATATATATATATTAATATATTATACTATTATATATAATATATTATATATATATATATATATATAATACCATATATAACCACTAATATATATTAATAATAAATTATATATAACTCATATATATAATAATATAAATATATACATTAATAAAATAATTAATATATATATATTATTTATTCTATTTATACAAGTTCTATATATGCAAATGAGCATTTAGAGCTCTAATAAGTACTGCAAACACCGTTTTATTTTATTAATGTTTTTTTTATCTTAATATAATATATTCTATATTATTAAAAGAAACATAAATTAAAAATAAAATTAAATTATATAATATCTTTATGTGCATATTCTAACAAATATTATTAATAAAATTATTATTTATTATTTTTAATAATTTTATTCTAATATTTTAAATAAAAAATATTACAAAATTAAATAAATTTAATAATAAATTTAAATGCAAAGTAAGTAACTATTATAACACATAAACATTAATGCGTTTAAATCTAGCAACTATTTTAAATAAATATAAGGATGGCATATAATATTAATAACTATAAGTATATTATATATATATATATATATATAATAATAATATTATATTAACTATATAATATACCCAAATCATTTATATGGTTTTACTACTTATACTAACTATCATATATATAATAAACTACTATATATATATATATATATATACCATATATAATAATATACTAAATATTATATATATATAATAATATATTATATAATAATATATATATTACTATTATTATCTAAATACGTTTCGAAATATTATATACCTTATATTATATATATACACATACACCTAATATATAAATTATATATATTACAAAACTAATATTATACCTAATATATATATTATATATAATATATATATATACATATATACATATATATATATATAATATATATATATATATATATATATATAGATATATATATAAATAATATTACTATATATTATATACTCTATATATATATATATATATATAACATAAATATATATTTACCTATACTCATATATATATAGATATATAATATATAATATAATATATAATAAAAGAAACTATATATATAAAATAGATAATATATAATATAAATATATATTTTTCAAATAAATATTTATTAAAAGTTATACATAAAAATATTTAATTTTTTAAACTATAATAAAAATTTTTATTATATATACCTATATACTATATAAAATATATATATCATTATATATAATATATACTATAATATATATATATAATTATATATATATATATATATATATAAACTATATACTATATACTTTACAATAGTGTTCAAACACAAAGCTCATTAAATCTTTAAATTTTTTTTACTAAACAAAAAAATGGAAAAAAACGTTTTATTTGTTTATAATGTTCTTGTTTTTTAATATTTTTCATTATTTTCATCAATATCCTTACTACACATATATATACATTATAATTAAACTAATCACTATATATATATATATATATTATATATAATATAAATAATACTATTATATATAACTATATATATATTATATTATATATATAATGAATATATAATATATAATAATCATAGATATAGAGAGAGAGAGCACCGAGAGAGAGAGAGATCTTAAAAAAGACCAACATAAGTGGGAAGAGATAAAGAATATCGTGCCTTCTCCGAAGCATTGAAAACCACCGCGCTGTGCGAAATGATGACCAATATGCTCGATGTTTTACGACTGAGCTATTTCCCCAACCCAAAAAGTTGAGTTCAAGAACAGTATTAAAAGCAATCGAGTTCCCATCAAGGTGACATCACCAGTAGTGCTTCCGAACACTGTCCTATCGCCTCGTTCTCTACATAATAATGATTGGTGTTAAATACTTCGGCATAATCGCATTTATTATTTTAGATCTTAAATAAAGAACATAAGTGGGAAGCCAGAAAGAATTACTGCCCTCTCCGGGCGACGTTATACTAAAATACTACCTATGACATACTATAAATATATACCTACTATATTATATATAAAATATATAACATATATACATATATACATAGTATATAAAAATTATATATATATGTATAATAATTATAATAAATATATAAACAATATATAATATAATAATATATAAACCTAATAATATATATAAATTATATAATATTATATATATCATATTATATATATATATCTATCTATTATATATAATATATATATAATAATATATATATAATTATATATAATAATTATAAAATATATATATAGTATATATAATATAAATAATATATACCCTATACAAATAATAATACTCATACCTATATATCACTACTATATAACTCAGTATCTATCACTATATATTACTATAAATATTATATACACACATACCTCCCTATATATAATATTATCACTATAATATATATATATATATCATAATAATATATATTATATATATACTATTACTATATAATACATCACCCCATATATATATTACTCACCACACTATATATATACTATATATCACTCACCCCCCATATTATTATTTCATATTATATATAATATAATAATAATATACTTATTATTATATATATATATATTATATACCATATATATATATATAATATATATATATAAATATACATAATAACTAAACCTACCTACTATATTATATATATAGATACTATCATACTAATATATATATATATAATATATATTATATATATATATATATATAATATATATATATATATATAATATATATATATAAATACCCTATAAATCATCTATCAGGCTTCCAGAAGTAGATTAATAGTCTTCAAGCAGGCAACCAGCATCGAGGCCCTGCGTTGACCTGATTCCTAGAGACAAAAAGAATGTTGGTACGCCACTGGGCTTGCTTAGGCCTTGTCGTGGCAACCCTTCTCTTTTACCCGTGCTTGGGACCGGCAAATATCGCTTACTAGAAAAATACTGGCGTCGATGTACGAATATGAATCCACTCTTCATATGATGACGCAAATTGCGCCATTAAATTTGATATCCTGTAAGAGAAGAGAAAACACTGGAAGAGAGGTTCTTAGCTCCAAACCCTCATGCAAAGATCTCCTTCTTCTTATGACTCAATTTCGGTGATGAATTTATTCTTTTATGATCAGAATTATTATTATACAACAATAACTATTATTTATTTTTCTTTTAATTCAAAACTATATTTTTCTTACTAAAATATTTAATGAATCGGAAGTAATCTGAATATTTTACGCTCGAAATGCAGTTATGAAATTTTAATTTTTGTTTTTATTAGGAGAATTAAATTTGTTTGAGCTATTTCTAAATAAATAATCCAATTTGTTTTTATGTTGAGCATTCTTTTGTTGTGTTTTTCTTGCAACTATCCTATGAGCATAGTCTATCAATCTAGTAAATAAATTTAGATCTTGGAAATTATCGTAACAAACAGTTTGAAATTTTTTAAAATTATGGGGATTCAATCTAAACTTATCTTTTACGGTCTGTTTTTGACCTGAAATCTGGTTGTTAAGTAAGTCTTGTAGTATGTTTGGAAAAGCAGAATGTTTATCAATGTAAACAAATTTCGGAATCAAACTTCTAGGTACTATGCAGTCGGATCTACAATCGGTTAGAAATTTTAGGTTACACTTAGCCAAGCTTGCCATTAAAAGTGAGTTCACATACTTGTAGAAAACTTTTTTTAACTGGTAATTATGATTTAAAAATTCATTCTCCTCATGGTTGTTATTGGGGTTCATAATTATTGAAAATTTAATCTGCACTGCACGCAGTATTTATAGGTAAAGATGACTTAACCCCTGGAGGCAACACAAAATGAAACTAGATTATCAGGATTATATTATTTCTTTTTCAAAATTGCATAGCACCAATTTATGAATAAAATTAAAGATATGAAATTAAATCACAAAAACTTTTGTTAAAAATGAATCCAAGCTTTCGCACTCATGTCCGAGCTGCATCTTCAGGAACTGAACTTAAAAACGAAAGATGGGAATGAATATGGTTCTCTTTCCTTAATGTCCTCTTCTTCTTGTCTGGCAACTTGGTAAAATGAAGGAATAACAGACTATGTTCCAGGTTGAATTAGTTTTAAATAGTTTTTAAATTTACCAGACTGTTTTAAATGGAAATTGGTAAAGTTATCAATTTGGTGGTTTCCTATTTGTGTGTTTAAATTATATGAATTTTTTATTAAAAATAACTTAATGATTTTTCTATGTTTAGTGTTTTTCAGAATTTCCATAGATAATACCATTCCCTTTCTTGATCTTTTAATTTCTTGGACAGACAATAGCCACCCTTCGTTATAAATTTACCGAAAACCCACCTCCTCAGATTCATATATTCATTGGTATTCATTCTACGATTCTTCCACTAAAAAAGCCATACTCTCTAATTTGTTCCTACGTGCTCTTAGAAACTGTGACAATCTACATTTAAACAACGAATTTAACTTTATCGTCAACACTTTCAAGAAACTTAACTATCCCCAACCTTTCATATTTAACGCTCTTCATATAGCCAAAAACAAACATTTAAACCTTATTATACAAGAAAATTAATATACTAACATTTTACCCATCCCGAACATCAGCATACATTTAATTAAAGATTTCATACCCCCTCATATTAAAATCATCAAATCTAATATGCTAGCTAACTCTAAAACATTCATTAAAACCTAAAGATTCTCACTTAAACAAAAAATCTGGAATTTACCCGATCCCTTGCTCAAATTGCGACAAACTTTACATAGGCGAAACTAATAACCTGGATACAAGAATATATCAACATACACACGATTTAAACATAGACAATCCTTCTTCATCTTTAACCATACACAGAAACGATAACAACCATTTAATTAACATCAGATTCCACAAATTAGCTATACCCATTCAAAACACTAAACAGAGAAAAATCATTGAATCATTTTTAATAAAAAATTCATATAATTTCAACACAAAAATAGGAAACCCCCATATTGATAACTTTACCAATTTCCATTTAAAACAGTCTGGTAAATTTAAAAACTATTTAAAACTAATTCAACCTGGAACATAGTCTGTTATTCCTTCATTTTACCAAGTTGCCAGACAAGAAGAAGAGGACATTAAGGAAAGAGAACCATATTCATTCCCATCTTTCGTTTTTAAGTTCAGTTCCTGAAGATGAAGCTCGGACATGAGTGCGAAAGCTTGGATTCATTTTTAACAAAAGTTTTTGTGATTTAATTTCATATCTTTAATTTTATTCATAAATTGGTGCTATGCAATTTTGAAAAAGAAATAATTTAATCCTGATAATCTAGTTTCATTTTGTGTTGCCTCCAGGGGTTAAGTCATCTTTACCTATAAATACTGCGTGCAGTGCAGATTAAATTTTCAATAATTATGAACCCCAATAACAACCATGAGGAGAATGAATTTTTAAATCATAATTACCAGTTAAAAAAAGTTTTCTACAAGTATGTGAACTCACTTTTAATGGCAAGCTTGGCTAAGTGTAACCTAAAATTTCTAACCGATTGTAGATCCGACTGCATAGTACCTAGAAGTTTGATTCCGAAATTTGTTTACATTGATAAACATTCTGCTTTTCCAAACATACTACAAGACTTACTTAA
>JABUQX010119116.1:20000-22500 GCA_015478945.1 Trachelipus rathkii | reverse complement strand
TTTTTTACTCACCTCGTAACACATAAATTTTTTTAATTACAGCTGTTGTAGACTTGTTATTTTATAAATAACTTTTTTATTCTATAATATTTTTTAATTATTAGTCTTTGAAAAGGAAAAATCTGGAGTTTAACCAACCCACACCGTCTATTGATCAGTGAGAGCCAGGACATAAATCACTCAACCTTTGCTAGCCCCAAAGTCAAATCCTGCGTTCACAGACATTGATGAGAAACCCTATCCATTTTTGTTAGCATGTGTCCGGAGATTTAGAAATTACAAAATGAATTTTAATATATATATATATATATATATATATATATATATATGATATGTATATATATATATATATATATATATATATATATATATATATATATATATATATATATATATATATATATATATATATATATATATATATATATATGCGCTTGCACGCCTCCGTATTGGCCACACCAATATCACTCGCAGTCATTACATGTCGCGAAACCCTCCTCCCATCTGCAAATTTTCCCGTCGCCATACCCCGCAATCTGTTCACCATATATTCATTGATTTTCCCCGACTGGACCCCATTTCCGCAGTCGTCATTTTTTTACTTTATGGTCTATAACACCTTCTAAAAGGTTATCCCATATCGTATCTGAATCTTCCCACTTTAGCAGTAACTCTATATTCTTGTATCTTCAAGAATTTAATATTCTTTACGATATATGATTTTGTTATGTGATATTAGGACTATTTATAATGTAAGAATATATTTTATATTTTATATTTTATTAAGTTTTTATTTTTTTTGCCTGAATATTCATTTCGCCATCCAAATTTTCCCTGACATTTAAAATGTGTATAAGCCAGAACCCACCCATTGGAGTTGAGTTATTCAACCAGTGTTGGGCCGCCTTCTTTGTTGGGCCGTGGGGGTTCTGTAGCATGACTCAATATATATATATATATATATATATATACTATATATATAGATATATATTATATATATATATATATATATATATATATATATATATATATATATATATATATATATATATATATATATATATATATATATATATATATATATATATCTGGTGGGCAAAGGCAGGAGGCCTACCGAATTCCACGGGAGTTTGGGAAAAAAAGAATCTAAGGCCAAATCAAAGGCCCACATGCTCCGATGCAGGGCGCTTGAAAGAGCCAAATATTGGATCCTCCCCTTTTAATTAAAGGAAGTGTACTCAAAGCTTCAACATCTAGACCAGTAGAGTATGTGTAAGATTGAGCATAGCGGCTATGTCTGGGGTCAGAGAGTTGGACAGAGAAGAGATGAGACTGTGTTGAAAGACATGTCACACGAACTCTCTTCAAAGGAAGAGAAGTACTCGACTAGTAGAGAGTTCAGGAGAGTATGTGCTCAGAAAGAGGTTGGAAGAGTTTGTGAGAGTAGGATTGTGTAAAACCCAAAAAAGGTTCGGGGGGGAAAATTGCCAATTTAGTCACCACCTTTTAATCAAGAAGACATCGTGTGTGGAACCACATCAGATATGTGACGCATACTCCATACAAGGGCGAACAACTCCCTTATACAGAGCAAGCAACTGGGGTGATGATAGGAAATTCCCGAGGTGCCTCAGAATACCTAATTCTTTGAGCTTGTTTAGAAAAGAAGTAATGCGATCCTTCTGAATAACATGAAGTAGAAAAGGGATTACAAGAACGAGCAAAAGGTTTGAGTTGTGTATTTTTGAAGAAAATGTTGTGGTGATTGTGTGGAAGATTATGTCGGGTAGTAAAATGAAGGAACTGAGTTTTTGAGGAATTAAAAACTACCATATTTTCTTTGCCCCAATTAGAGATACTAGAAAGATCATAGGTCAGCTGCTGTAAGGCTATTATCCTGTCATGCGTTAATTGCTGCTAAGTGGTTCGACTCCCAAATTGGAAAGAGTAACGAAAGGTAAGTCATCGGCAAAAGAGTGGAGAGGAGAGGAGATTGATTGAATGAAAGTTAATTGAAAAGAGGAAAAGAGTTGGGATAGGACAGAACCTTGAGGAACACCACTATTAATGTATATAAATGATGAACGGTGGCAGTCTCCAACAGTTGCTGTCGAGCGACCGGAAAGGAAATCAGGAAGAAGGCCACAGAGAGAAGGAAAAAATACCGTAAGAGTGAAGTTTAGGAATTAAAGTTTCTGTGCCCCAGACGTCTATCGGAATTGCTTTTGCAGTTTAACGCCAAATCAAAGATTCATCAAAATACCTAAAGCAGTGAATCAAGGATCAAAGAAAAGATAAATCAGATTACCAGTAGAGCGTTTTTTACAAAAAGCCAAATTGACGATCAGAGATTAGATTATAAAAATTAAGATGTTTTCCAACCTTACTGTTGAGGATAGACTCAAAAATATATATATTTTTTTTAGAAAGAATGGAGGTTAAGTGATAGGACGATAATTAGAGGGTTAAGAGGGGGTTCTCCTTTTTCGGAACACATTGA
>JABUQX010119116.1:10000-15000 GCA_015478945.1 Trachelipus rathkii | reverse complement strand
ATAATAATATATATATATATATATATATATATAATATATATATATATATTATATATATATATATATATATATATATATATATAAGATATATATAATAATATTAATATATATATTAATATATATATTATATATATATATATATATATTTATATATATTATATATATATATATTATATATATATATTATAAATATATAATATATATATAATATATAATATAATATATATATATATGGCTATAAGTATATTTACGTTTTGTGGCCAGTACTCACATTCTCAAATAAATAATACAATAGTCATATTACAGCGAAAGGAATACATTGGCTGAGATACCTAGGCAAAAATATTTATATGCGGGAAACTGCTTAAAATAAAAAAAAAAAAATTAAAAAATAATATAAAATAAAAATAAATAAAAAAAAAAAATACATATCTCAAATATACTAGCAATAGCTACAGGCGAAAGGAATACATTTTGGAATCCTTAGTAAATAATTTTAGTAAGCCGGATTCATTATTATAAAATAAGATTAAATAAATAAAATAGCTTATAAAATGGCTTATTATTTTTTTTTTAAGAGAGAGCTAGATGTGATATATATAAAATAGATAATATATATATATATATATATTATTAGTAATATAGGGTATTACACTGATAGGTCAGCTCATAGTGTATTAGGGGACTCGAGCCAGACGGGGAACACGAGGGGGCGGACTATATTAGTTTATACGCGTATAACCCTATTATGAGGGAGGTCGGACGTGTGATAGAGATAGACCCCTCGTACACCCAAATATCCGAAAGAAGGCTGAGTATATGATTCTCGGAGACTCCTATCCCCGCGTAGTAGGGTATAGTATCGGAATTAGTCCTACCCTCGTTATATTCGTCACGGTATATAAAGGCCGGAGAGACCCCGGACTGCCTGCCTATCGTTGCGAGTATATATATATTTATTAATATACATTAAGTATATTCTGTAGCTAGAAAAAATAAAAGCATAAAATTAATAGGTAATATCTGATATTTATATATATTATACGTTATAAGTATACCAATAAAGCGTCTCTAAGATAGGCTACTCTAATGTATACATTATTACGTTATAGATTAAACAATAAATTTTTTTTATATTTTTTTATTTTATTACATTATCCTAATCTCATAAAATTTTATACTCTATGCGCCATTCTCATTATAACTTAATGTTATCTCCTTAGTCGCTGCATTAGACTAATCTGAGTTGATCTATAGAATATATGTATTTTTATTCTCTTATTTTTTTTTATTTATTGTTTTTTTGTTTCGAGTTTTTTTTTAACATATATCTAGTGTCAGCTATCGCGGCAAAAAGATAGTATGATGCCACACTTATCTACTCTCAGCAAGACTCCGGGGTATGTAGTTCGCTGTGCGCTGTGATGCACATAGGCATTGTCAGTCTCTCTCGAGATAAATACTAGAAAAGTAGATACTGGCACGGAACTAGACAGTCAGGAATTTTGAAGTCGGAACAACGTAAAGCCTCCAGCCTTATCACCCCCTTGCTACTATTTTTTAGCGTGAGTAGAGAACTTTACGTTCAGTACATAGTACAGGAAATCCACCCTAGAGCTATCACGGAACCGCGACGGTAACCCTCACATAGGGCATCTACGTCTACGATGTGAGTGAGTTCATTCCTTCTAATAGATGATATGAGTCACTATACCATACCCTATACCTCACAAAAACCCAACCATTCACTCCTATTATGCATCCATTTCTTCTAGCTCTGCCAAACTCACTAATTTCTCATACCTCACCTAAGTCATATATCACTTTTTCATGTACGTACATATCCTACTTTTATCTATCATATCTCCCTAAGTCGTAGTTCATATTCCCTAGCTACTACTCTAACTCACTTATACATTCCGTACTATTAACCTCAATCTGATACTATCATCCATTCTTTCCACCTAATGTTCCTAAACCTATTACTCTCCAAATTATTCAGTCCCTCTATCATTTACCTCTTTCTTCACACCACACAACTCTCAGCCTAATACGCTTTATTCCTATATAGTCTATTTTTAATCAATCTTATCAACTACCTAACATTATAGATTCTATACCTATGATAGCTACATATCCAGTACTTATAGTCTCCACTAACTATACATTTACACAGGTAATCATAATCAAATCCTCATATGCATATATATATGACTACCTATACTGACACTCTATGACTATAGCTCTCCATATACATCACTTATACGATTTATATATGTCATCAGTCATCACTTCCTATCATCACAACATTTAGTACTAACATATATCATCATCGATATCCCTATCTACATCTACAACATATATCCATAAAAATTTGATAGAATATGACAATTGTTCTGATACTGCATCATCCAACCTAACATAAACTTATCACACTGCAGGACTTCTTCACTCTACAACCTATAACTTTACGCTTATATAAATATAATATCTCAGTATTTCGTTCTCATCAAAACCATTTTCAACTTTGAGAATTAGTGAATGTCTCTGATCGCATCTATTAAAAAAAAAAAAAAAGTAGGTTTTGAAATTCGACATTGCTGAGCACAATTTTCAAAAAATCAAAAAACTACTTCGTGCATTTTGTGTATAATGGACCCATCTATGCATATTTCAAGTTTGAAGGTCGATTGGCGGAATAAAATATTGTAAAGTTTGATACTGAATAAAATGTCAATAACTTAGTCTGAAAAATATATAGGATAAATGCTCCCGAAACTATATGATACTTAAAGCCATCCGAAACAATGACTACAGACACAGAAAAACACCCTAAAATGACGTTTTAGAAAAAGCTGCAGTTTGCTTTTTTTCCCATCAAAATTGTATGAAAATTAAGAATTTTATGTCCATTTTTAGGTGGGGGCTAAAATGGGGTTCCTAAATCTCCAATATTGAATCTTCCCCAAAATAATAAATTAGTTTATTATTATTAAATGTTATACATTATCGTACTTAACCATTCGTACTGTACAAGTGTCACTGTTTTTTTTTACATTAAATTGTTATATTTAATTATAAGTGTAACATGTAATATCTTTGAAAGAATAAAATATTTTGTGATTTGATTTGTAGTTTTTATTTTTAAATATTTTGTTTTATTTAAATATCATCATTTTTTGTTTGCAGTACTGGGGACCAAATGAATGTTTATGGAAGTGGAAGGCGACTTAGAACCTCATGAAAAGTTATTCAGGATCGATTCAAAATGTTGAGTCAACAGGAATAAGTTGGAGCTTTATTAGAATAAACTTCAGAGGAGTTCGTTCATTGATTCACATTTCGCCGAATGGTGAATTTGGGGAGATCATTGATTCGCATTTCGCCGAATGGTGGATTTGGGGAGAAGGTTGTCTTCACTCAATACTTAAAATACTTCTCCCATTGAACTCGGACCTTAATTTTTGCCAAAACCGTATGAGGCGTTCCCTTGCACAAGAGTAGGTTTTCATATCTTTGTAACTAAATTTTGAAGTTTATTATGCTTTTAAAAAATCAACATCTGATTAAAGTTGTTATAAAATTATTTAATATTCACAGAATGGTGCTTCGGATCATTTTACTTGGACACGCGTGACATATTGCTGCTGTGTGTCCTTAGGCTACTGAAACAACAAACAAAGCTAACATGATTTCGACAACTGTTCCGGCGATATGAAGAATTATAATATAAAGAAAACTTTGCCAGTGCTCCTCAAGATTCATCAAAACCAAGCCACTGCTGTTCGATTAGGTTAATTGAAATTATGTTCCTCATCTTCCCAAATCTTCCTTTCTTTCTCCTTTGCTAATATTTATTAAATATATTTATTTATATTATTAATCTTTTGTCTTTATCATTATGTTTTTTTGTAAATTAGTCCAGTAGAGCAGCAAGCATCTAAGTATACTAAAAGGGATTTCATTTTATACAGGGTGTCCCAAGAAATTCTTATATATTTGTTGAAGGTCTTTAAAAGGATTTTCGAAAACGAGGTATTAAAAAGATTAGAATTTTGTGAAGGTCTAAAAATTTCTGGAGATTCCTATAACAGGGTGTCAGTAAATTCCTATTGTTTTGAACGCTTAAAAATCTTACGATAATCGACTCGCAATTCCCCAAATATAGGTTTGGGAAGATGTTGTTACGATTTTGAACTTTGAAGACTTTCTTCATGAGAAGGGAGTAGGGGGATGCATATCAAACCCTGTCCTTAATTACTCAGTGTCTATGATGCTATACATAACAGATAGAAGTTTTATAGATAATCATTATTATTTTTTTTATAGCAAAAAAATTTTATTTTTATTTCGAGTGTACCCACCAATTTTTTTCTTCTAAAAATGTTAACAGATGAAACTGTTGAGAAAATTTCTTTTCTCTTAATCCCCTTAGAAAAAAAAAATAAACAATTACACTTCCATAAAAAAAAATTCTAAGCTGTCTTGTAATCTCAGCTGAAATGGCTTAACATCCATCTTCAATCAAAATGAAAAAAAAAAACCCCCCCCCCCAAAAAATACTGTCCATGCAACTTGTGAAATTTTATTTCCTTCAAAAACGACTTCAGTAGTTAATTCTTCCCAAAGTTTCCTCGCAAAATATAAAGACTCCAAATGACTGGCGATATTTCATACTTACAGTGAATCATCTGGTTGACAGCTAAAATCTATTTTGTGGATTCTGGCTCTTTTTTATAATTTTTACTTTTAACAATTCTACGAGGAATTTATATTTATTTTTTATTGCCATAATTTATTTATTTATTTATTTATTATTATTATTATTATTATTATTATTATTATTATTATTATTATTATTATTATTATTATTATTATTATTATTATTATTATTATTTTTATTATTATTATTATTTATTATATTATTATTATTATTATTATTATTATTATTATATTATTTTTATTATTAATATTATTATTATTACCTTTAACACATCTTA
>JABUQX010119116.1:0-5000 GCA_015478945.1 Trachelipus rathkii | reverse complement strand
CATCCGAATTTCTAAAGTAAAATACACTGACCCCAGATGTAAAAAAATGCAACTCGGAAGAGGCCTCGTCATAGATCTATTCCTGATACAAAATCAGCTACTCCAATAGATTATACCCATAAAATCATAGCTATTGAACAACCCACAAACCATCTCTCTGATAGCTTGCAGGATTATTCCAACTCTTCTGAATCCTCCTATAACTTCTGAATTTCCTACGTCAGTACTCCCTAAAGGATTCTATGCTTTAGCCGATGAAATGGATCACAGTTCCCAAATGGCGCCTGATGTGACAAACCACTATCTCCCTAATGCTTCTTGGGCTTCAGAGAATGAATGGAAAATTGTTCAACGTTAACACCGCAAGTGCTCCAAACCTTCTAATTCTGTTGGTGGTATGAAGGGGGACCCAGAGGTTCCCGATCTTTACTCAAATTGTGCAGTTTTCCAAAATCACCCACCAGATGGCTCACCGACAAAGTCTCTAACGTCAAACCTCCGTAGCCAACGGATCCCATATTGGATCCCAATATCGAAACTCCAACTTCCTTACAAAAAAATGACACTTTTCCGGTGTCACCTTCTTACACTGCCTCCATAGAAACACCCATATTCTCAACCTATTTCTGAATCTGCTTGCTTGGGAGATGCTGATATCACTTCCATTCCTAAACATGAGCATTTTGGTTGCTCTTCCAACAACCAACCAAGTCCACACAATAAGATGGACTTGCTCGAACTCAACTTACTTCGCATTCATGGCGAAGCCCCTCCACCAAATTTCACTGAAAATTTCCCCCCCCCACTCCCAAAAAACCGGTCGTACAACCCAAATCTCTGTTGTACGATTATTCCTTACCACCAGGATTTGTTGCTACTCCTCGTCGGGACCCACGTCTAAGACTTCCCCCCCCCATCTGAATCCACTTCCAACATTACTAAAAGCAACATAGAGACAATTGTCTCAAAAAGACCATCCTCATAATTTTTGTAACAACACAGAATGGCTATATTCCTTCAATGGAATTGTCGTGGCTACTATTCCAATTTTGAAGAACTTGTTCAACTGATAAACATATGTACACCATAGTGCATATATTTGCAGGAGCTTAAACTATGCTATCGTGACCTCTTCGAACCGTCGGAATATAAATCGCTGCTAACCTCTGTAGAAAGAGTTGACAATGATAGGGGAGGTGCAGGAATATTCATTCATAAATTTGTTCCTTATTCTCCAGTCCCTCTTCAAACTAGATTTCATTCAGTGGCAGCATGAATTCATTTGTCCACTGACCTTGCTGTCTGCTCGACCTACTTGGCTCCTACTTATCTGATCTTTCTAAGCAGCTCCCTTCTCTGGTTGTTATACTAGGAGACTTTAACCTGGGATGCCTTAACACACGACTCCCTACATATGAACGTTTAGATGCATACTCTTCTTCCTATATTGATATTTCTTTTTGCTTCCATTCCCTTATGAATCGCTTTACCTGGTCCCGCTTTGATTATTTATACCGCCGCAGTGACCATTACTCAATAGCCTTAAATGAACTTGCACCGAGTCCAATGTTAAAACCCAACTCCAGCTGGCGTTTTGACCGAGCGGAGTTGGCTCCTTTTCATCAGGCCACAGCTTTTCCACTTTCTCCTTTCAACAAGCGATCTCCAACCATTGATGATGCCTTTAACTTCTTCCAGAAAGTCATCATCACAGCAGCAGAAGCTTGCAACCCGCGATCTTCCGCAGTTAGGCATTCAGCAATTCTGTGGTGGTCCCAACAGTGCACACAAGCTAATCGAAAGGAAAAAAACTCTACAGGCAATACAAAAGGACCCGCACCACCCCACACATGATAATTTTTAAAGCAGCGGCGGCGAGATCGACGAATTAATCGCCAAACAGGTAAACAATATTTCCGAGCTTATACTTCGACTGTCAGTCAACTCCACAACTCCCCTTTCTTTTGTGTGGAAAGTTGCACAGAAAATATATTCCCACTCCAATAGCCCTTCACCCACAGTCTTCCGTTATGGGCCTGATATAACCGATATGACTTCTGCTCCAGCAGTTGTTGCAGATGCATTAGGTTATAATTTTTAATTTTGCTAGCCAGTCGAGTTTTTCCCGCTATCCTGAAGCCTATCAAGAACTGATAATTAACACTGCACTGACAGACTTTTTAACAGACTTTTTTTTTTTTTTTTAACACTTGTAGAGTGTCAAACTGCAGTGGTCCAGACATGATTTCATACATTATGCTCCGTCAGATTCACCCTTCTGCATCAGCGTTCATGCTGGATTTGTATAACAGAATCTGGATCGAATCCTTTTTTCCATCTGTTTGGACTACAACTTTTGTAATCCCTATTCCCAAACCTGGGAAGGATCAGAAGTTGGCGGATAGCCAAAGACCAATTTCGCTGACCTGTCATGCTTGTAAATTAATGGTGATAAGGATTTCGGGCCGCCTTCTCCCTGTTCTGGAGAGTCGCCAGGCTTTTCTAACTTCCAGTTCGGTTTCCGCAAAAATGGTTTGACCGCGGATCCCATGTTAAAATTGGACCATGACATCCGAGAGGCCTTCTCAACTGGTAGGATGGTTCTTAGTGTCTTTTTTACCCTTGAAAAAGTTTATGACAACGTGGAGAATTGAGGTTCTCCTTAAACTCCACTTGCCTGGTTTCCGAGAACAGCTCCCCTTTATTAAATCCATCCAGGTTCGGTGCTCTTCTGTTCTATCACTCCACTTTACTCTGGATGATGTTCCGCAGGGTAGTGTTCTAAGTGTATTATTATTATTTGTGCTCGGGTTCAATGATATCATTACTTCTATCTCAGCGATAGTCAATTTTTCTCTCTAAGTTGATGACCTGGAGCTACACCTTGCTGGTACCAGGTTGCCATTTCTTGAACAACAACTTCAACTAGCTACTGAGAATATTTCACAATGAGGTTACTCCCATAGCTTCCATTACTCACCCAACAAAACCTCAGCAGTACTATTTAGGAAAAAAGGAGTAGAAGAACCTGCCACCTTCCTCCTGCAAACCTAACCTTATATGCTTCACCCATTCATGTAACTTTACAAGGCAAATTTCTAGGCCTTATTCTAGATTATATCGTCTCTCCTGTTGACAATATAAACATCCTTGGCCTTAACATAACCAAAAAAATGTCTTGGAAACCTCACATCACAACCGTTGCTAGGGCGGCCTCAAGGAAACTGGGAGTTCTGTTTAGACTGCGAAACTTTTTCTCCTCTTCTCAGTTACTCCAGCTATACAAGGGTCTCATCCGCCCTTGTATGGAGTACTGTTCTCATATCTGGAGGGGCTCTGGTTTCACCCAGCTTTTGGACAGGGTCGAGTCAAAGGCCAAAAGGCTAATAAACTGTCCGGTACTTTCCAGTTCACTTGACATTCTATCTTTGTGGCGCGATGTTGGTGCTTTATCCTCTTTTCTATAGGTACCGCAGCGGCTTAGCTGCAAGAGAACTTACCACTCGCGTACCACCACTTTTACGACGCCCTCGTAGCACAAGGGGTGCTCTGTCTGCGCACGAGTTTTGTGTGGATATTAGTAACTCCAGGCTAGTTCGCTGAGGTGCTTCCTTCTTTCCTGCCACTTCTGTTCTGTGGAACTCTCTTCCATCTTCTGTGTTTCCTGCTGAATGTAATCTCCCTCACTTTAAAGCCTGCGTCTGTGTTCATCTGAGTAATTTGCGCTAGTGGGTGAAATTTTGGCATGCAACACCCCCTCCCTGAATAGGGCTCTGCCCGAGTGGTGGTGACAACTGTAAAAAAAAAAAAAAAAAAAAAAACTAACATGCGCATCGCACATTAAACTCCTAAAAGCGACTTGTCATCGCGTTCTTGACCTATTGCGTCATCTCGCCTCAAAATCTTGGGGTACTGATGGCAAGTCCCTAAACAGCCCTATTTCGATCGAAGTTGAGCTATAGTTGCGTAGAATATGGTTAGGCCTCCCCAACTCTACAACATATCTGTTAGATCCCATCCAAAACGAGATGATCCGTATTTTCACTGGGGCCTTCCGATCGCTTCCTCAGGTGAGCCTTGAAGTTGAATCCGATGTGATGCCACTCTCCCTTTGAAGAGATTACATTATGTGCACAAGTGAACTTGGCTTTCAAACCCCAATACTGTCTGCTCTGACTCCGATAATAATAGAGATACCTCAGATTGCTCCATATTGGCCATTTGCAAACACAGTTTATAACGTCCTCAACTTTCTCAACATTCCTTAGCAAAAGGTGCTGCCATTCTCTTATGTTGAAGGTTATACACCTTTGCTATTTCCTGTTCCCACCATTTGTCTGGTCCTGACCTCTCTCTCCAAATCTAGCCACCCCGATGCCTTATTAAAGTCATCATTCCTGTCTCATTCCGCAGTTCACGGTGGATTTATTCCACTGTTTAGTGACGCCTCTAAAACAAGGGACAATGTGGGTGCGTCTGCTGTTTTTCCTGACAGCAACCTTTCGCATACCCTCCCCCATCATTCTTTAATTTTTACGGCAGAATTAATGGCTCTAATGATTGCCCTCTCTCGAATTTTATCCCTTAACCAAAACCACTCTTATGTCAAGGGAACGGATGATGCAGAGTGTAGTATTAAAGTTGTGAATGATAGGAAGGCGACTGGTGCTATTAAATCCTTGGTGGATGTAAAGGTACTAAGTCTTGAGTGCGCTAGGGTATTAAATGAGGGTATGTTGTTTCCTGTGTTAATGCATAGTAGTGAAACTATGATCTGGAGTAAGATGTATAGATCTAAAGTACAACGTGTTCAGATGGACAATCTTAGTGGCGTTTTAGCAGTGAGTAGAATTGATAAAATGAGGAATGAACGCATTTGGGAGTTGTGTGGTGTGAAGAAATGAGTAAATGAAAGAATAAATGAAAGTACATTGAGATGGTTAGGTCATGTTAATTAATTAAACAGATGGATGATTGTCGGTTGGTTAAGCGGATATGTA
>JABUQX010119115.1:22500-40449 GCA_015478945.1 Trachelipus rathkii | reverse complement strand
TACCTTTTTAGGTATGGTTAATTCACACTACTATTCTATCGTTACGTAACCATATCAAACCCACCTACCACAATTATTATTATATATTCATTAATTATCTATTATTATATTATTATTATTATTTTATTATTATAATTATTATATTATATTATTGATTGTTATATTATTATTTTATTATTATTTATTATATATTATTATTAATATTATTATTACTATTATTATTATATATTTATTATTATATATTATATATATCATTTATATAATTAATATCTATAATATCTTATTATTATTAATCATATTATTATTATTATTATATTATTATTATTATTATTATTATATATATTATTATTATGATATTAGCGATTAATATTGTAGAAGTCTTTGAAGGAATATACTGATAATTATTATTATTATACGATTATGATTATATTATTATTAAAGAGTGGTAGAAAGTCGTAGAGAGTAGTAATATTAGAGAGTAGTAGTATAGTAATGGATAGTACAATATGTTATTGTTATTATATTATTATTGTAGAAACATTATTATTATTATTGCTAAATATATTATTATTATTATTATTATATAACTGAATTCTAAATATTATTATGCTCATGATTTAACTATGGTTGTTAATATTTAAGCTTATTTTTATGTTACTTTAATTTTATTATTATTATATATATTATATCATTATTTTATATTATTAAACATTATTATTATATTATTATGATTATATTATGATTAAATTAAATATCATTTTAATTATTATTAATGTAATTATTACTTTAATTAATTATCATTATTGATATTATATTATATATATATTAATTATTTTCAATATATATTTTTTTGTAATGTGTTACTATTATTTTTAGTAGTAGAAGTAGTAGTAGTAGTATAGTAGTATTAGTAGTAGTAGTATCAGTGATAAATTATTATGATTATAATTATCTTATATTATTAATTATATATTATTTATTATTTTTATATATATTAATATTAGTATTATTAGTATATTATTATTATTATCATAATTATTAAGGACATTATAGCATTATTATATATTATTAGTATTATTATTATTATTATTATTATTATATTATTATTATTATTATTATTTTATTATTATTATTATTTTATTTATTATATTATTATTATATTATTATTATTATTATTATTATTATGATTATCGATTATTATTATTATTATTATATTATTATTATTATGTATTATTATATTATCATTATTATATATTATTATTATATTATTAATTATTAGATTATTATTATTATTATGATTAGATTCATCTATTGTGCATCCAATCCTAGTTTCTTATTTTATTATTAATTATAATTATTTTTATATTAATATTGTCGTTATTATTATATATTATATTATTATTATTATTATTATTATTATTATATATTATATTATATTCATTATTAGATTATTATTTGATTATTATTTTATTATTATTATAATATTATTTTAATTATTATTATTATTATTATATAGTATTATATTATTATTATTATTATTATTATTATAATTATTATTATTATTATGGATATTATATACTTTTAATATTATATAATTCTAGCTATGTTAAATTCAGCAATAGACATTAAAAAAAATAAAATTCATGACATTAATACGAGTTTTGTCAGAAAAAGAAGAATAAAGAAATTAGGACTATTTATAAAAACTAACGAAATCAGGACAGAAAAACAAGGAAGCCGTAATTAATATAAATAGTTCCTAAGAAGAAATTACTATCTTGGGGTATATTAACCATACTTATCACTTAGCCTTATTATTAAGCGCGATGTTACATAAACTCAAAACAAGACTGCGCCATTAAAAAAGTACAATCAAAAATTAATGATGCTCTATATTTTCTTCACCTTTGATGTATTTATTTCAAATTATCGATTATTTATAATATTAGTATATAATTCAATTTAATTTGAATTTGATCATTTATATAGTAAATTTAATTATTTATTACATGTTACTATATTATTATTAAATGATATTTTATAATATAATTAGTAATTGAGATGTTATATGGTGATATTATGTACTATATATATATTATTTGAATTTAAAGTAATATTAAATTTGTATGATAATATAATTATAATTAAATATATATATAATATATAATTATATTAATATAAAGTATAGATATTATATTTTATATATTTTATATTATTTTTATATTATAATTAATTTATTATTATATATTTAAATAATAATATTAATTATTATATTAATATATAATTAATAATAATAATAATATTAATTTATAGATTATATAATAATTAATTAATATAATATTAATAATAATTATAAAATAAATAATTTAAATTAATAATAATTAAAATAATAAAATAAAATAATTTAATTAATTAAGAATAATAATATATAATAATAATATAATTAAATATAATTAAATAAGATATAATAATTAATAATTAATAATTAATAATAATAATAATTTATAATATAATGAATAATAATGAATAATAAATATTTTGAATAATAATATAATAATATCTATATAATATATATAGATTATATAAATATATAATAATTAATAATTATAATTAATAATGCTAATATATTTTCAATGAATGACTAAATTATATTATTATATATAATATTTATTTATATTATATTAATATTATGATATTATTTTATTTTATTATATATTATACTTATTATTATATTATTATATTATTATTATTATTATATTATATATTATTATATATGATTATTATTATTTTTTATTATATTTATCTATTATTATTTATCTCTTATAATTGTAATATTTTCTTGTTGTAATGTTATCATTATTATTTATTATTATTATATAATATTTCTATTGATTTTATTTTGATCTGATAAACTCATAAAAGGATATGTTCGGGCCTCTCAAATACTGGTTCATGTTCGCATTACCATTTGGATTAATTTTATCATTATATTATTATTATTATTTTATTTATGATATTATTATTATTATTGATTATTATTATTATTATTATATTATATTATTGAATTAATTATTATTGATATATTATATTATATTAACTCTATATTATTATTAATTATATTGTTCTTATAATTAATAAATATAATATGATATGTGATTATATGATATAATATTTTATTATATTTATATTATTATTATATTATTATAATCTATTATTATTAATTATTATATATTATTAGTATTATAATATACTAAATATTACTTATTTATAATTATATTTATTATACTTATACGGTTGTATAATATTAGGTGGAAATATTACTATTTTTCTGTTATGTTAATAATCTATTATACTGTTATTAATCAATCTTAATTGTTATTGCTGTTCTTTATTATATTATTATATTATACTCTTTAATTATTTTAATTATATTATTACGTTATTATTATTAATTAATTATTATTTGATGATTATAAGATATATTTCATAGTCCATTATTTTTTATATTATTATTATAATTTTTAATTATTTATTATTATATTATACTATATATTAGTTATGGACTTATATATATTGTTCATTATAATTTAAGGTAATAACGATAAATTAAATATTAGTAAGGTTTTATTATTATTAATAGTATAATTATGTGTTATAATTGTAATTTATAATTATTATATTAATTTCTTATCAAATATATAGATTTGGCATTGAGAAGATCCATTTTAGAATTCTGTCTGATTTAAAATAAATAAACTAATAAATACATATATATGGATTTAACTATCATTAATGCACTAAATATATTTTCATGATTTTCATTTAATATTTACATTTATAAAAGTTAAGTTCATAGTCAAATAAATAAATTAATAAGTTTAATAAGAAAATAAATGAATAAGATAAATAATAATAGATATAATAATGTAAGAGAGGTATCAAGTTTTGTAATCTGAATTATAATAATAATAATAAAGTATTAGACGTTGTCTGAGTCCGAGTGCGATCCGTCCGTTAAACCTTCGGACATCTTCTAGAGGTTCGATTGCTAACATTGAATAAATTATAAAATACAAGATTAAAAAGTCTAGATTACAAATTAGATATTTAGATTTACATTCATATAATATGTATTTAAGTGAAACTAATACGTTGAACTTTTATTGTTATATTAGTCTCGTTTTAAACGTATTTACTGTAGTACAGGCCTCCACTATTTTCAGTTTTTGACGTTACGCAAGCGGAAGTGCAATATATTGATTGTTAAAATCGACTGTCGATGATATCAGTTATAGGCATGTTTGTTAATGGTCTGGAATAAATTGTTCATATCATATTTTACTATGGAGTGTTACAACATCTGGTGTCTGGTACGCGCCTATCTTGTCAATTCTATAGTCGTGTAACCCAATTCATACGTCGACGTATCAGTCAGACCTCGGGAACACTAAGTATTATAGTAGCTATCGATATTATTAGTGTTTGTTGTTCGTTTGTCAGATGTTGTTTGTATTAATTATGCTTACCTGTATTGTTTCACGTGCTTGCTTAGTCTGTATGTTGGTTGTTGTTCGCTTGTGTTCGGTTGTTTTTTTTGTATGTTGGTTGTATATCAATTGTTGGCCCCAGTGACAGCTTTATTCGGTAGTCCTGTTGTTGAGTGTTGTAATTGTTTTTTAACTTTATTATCTTATTAAAGTTATTATTATTGATTATTACCAAATTCTTGATTATTTTTATGACTCATATTATTTATTTTTATTGATCCGCTTTTTCAAGCGCATTTATATAAAATTGTGTGTATATAAATTATGTATTATTATTTCTTAAATTTTGATTATATTACATTATTATTATCTATGTTTATAATTGATTTGTATTATATATGCTTCATTTTAAATAATATTGATCCTGTTTGGGAAATTAAGAAACTGTGTTAAGAATATCATCAGATAGTTTTGTTTTCAATACGGGCACGTTAATTCTGGACTTGATTTATATTTACCACTTATTAATTTTATTCTATTCATATAACTTCTGACGGTCCCTTATTTCATTGCCCAGTTCATGCTAAAGACCCATTAGTTCAAACCACGACCCAGTGTGTAAACTTACAGTCAATATTGTATTACATTCTTTTACTCATTTGCTCTGCAGTAATGTCTGGTTTCTAGAATGTCTGAAACCGTTTCTCTATTTCTTGCATTATAGTTTCGAGTGCCAAACTGGTGTTGGTACCTATTACACATTGTTCCACAGTTATTTTATCGAATTTCTTTTTTAGTAGTATAATTTTACTTAATCTATCATATCTCCTTTGACGGTCTATTTCACAGTCTATTATTTAAAATTGCAGTTTTGATATTTAGCAAATCTTTTAGTTAGACATTAGTGGTTCCAGCTTGTGATTCGTGAGATTCTCAGTGTTTATGTTTTATAACGTAAAGTGAGTACATGTTTAATGTGGGAGAGTGGTGAATGTTAGCTATAGATGTCTAAATTGCATACTTTTCCTAATCTTATACATACAGCATATATAAATGTAATTTATTTATTACGTTTATTCTTACTGACTAGTTATTAATTACATATATAGTCTCTAATTACTATCTATTATGATTCATTGATGTTAGATATATAAGTATCTTTATTATTCTCATATAACTCTCCAGTATTTACATTTCACTCGTTATTTGGATCATCGTTAAACATTATATGTATCTATTATTATATATTAGTTATCCATTATTATTTTTATATCATTATTATTAATTAATCTAGTATCTTTTATATATTTCATCACAATAAGCAAATATCTCACCGTTTTGTATTATCTATCCTACTTGTCAGTACTGTACCTTATACTAATCTTCAGCAAACAAACTAGTCGCACTACAAATTCAATATACCTACTGTAGTTTGATCTTCTAACCTTATTATTAATATTAACCTATGTTTACATGTACATATATATCTAAAAGTCAATACTTACACCATATCACATGTGGAAATCATACGGGACTTGTAGCACGCGGAAGGAGTGTTAGAAAACCGTATTAGAAAGTGTGTCCATCTCCATTTGAAGTCCTATCCCTTCGAGAGTAACGACAACCTTTTGAATGACTAGGTAGATTTTGATAACAGAAGAGTTACAGAGACAATCTTCTCATAATCATATTGTATATACCAACATTCAAAGCGCAGGCCTTCTGAGACCGCGCTAAGAACAGACTACTTCTTCTGTGTAATTATATTATATCTATCTTAAAAGGAACATAGCTTCGAACCTCTTCGTCATCCATGAGCATAATCAATCATTTTTATATATACATTGATGAAAATATAATATTATTAATGAACATGAAGAGATAGCAGAAAATTAATAATTTATATAAAGTTTTATCATTAAATATATCTAATAAGGAGAGATATAAATAATAAAATAAATTTAATCCACAAGATAGTGAATAACAATAATAAACATAATAGCATACTTAATGAACAATTCCATATTTTTAAGTCCAAATTATAATTTTAATCATAAATCACAGAGATGGCTATTAATATATAAGTCTAATTCTAACATACTGGATAAAATTCTATTTTTAGCAAAGACTGATCAAACGAGCAATATCTATTAAGATTATATAGCTTTACTATGAAGGTGAATACGCTTTCTTGTTGAAAGATCATTTTGAATATTTTATTCTATAATGCTTCTTCTTCATCTTCCCCCATCTTTTTCTTAAAGTTTCTTCCGTTTCAGAACACATCTTTTACAAAAGGACTTGTGAAAATAGCTTCCTAAATATCCGAAAGCTTTATATTTTCAAATCGACAACCAAATTGTTGTTCTTCTATTTAACTTTTTTTTTTGCTGTTGTTTTCGATTAACTGTGTTATGAGGAAACCCCCTTGTTTCATACAAGTGTGTGGAGGGAAATATTGTTATGTTAGGCAATTGACATATTGTTTGATATAATGAAACACATAAGAGCAAAACTGACCATTCTAACTTCAATACCATGCGCTTGCTGAATGTAAATAATAATTCTGCGTCAGAGTAATGGATTACGAATCTAAACGCGCCCGTCCAATGAAACTTGAGTAACGTAATAGAAAAGTTTAATTCCTAATTCGCAATTTGTTTATATGTTAAATAATGATCTATATATATATGTGAATAAAATAATTTAAGCGATACTTTATTACCATAAAGAATGATAAGTAAGTAATAAATATTGGGAAGTGCTTTCAAGGTAGATTAAATAATCAATATTATAGGAACCAATAAGTATCGTGGAATGAAGTGTAATAATACTTTAGTAGAAAGATAATAATAATCACCTAAAGCCAATTTTTCCCAATATGATACCGATTCACTACCCGATAGACCCCAAGTAACAAATTCTATAGATGATATAAAAAAAAAATAAATATTATATATTTAATTTTTCAAATTATAATTTAAAATTTTAAGTATTTATTAAATACTATATTAAATACATTATAAATTAAAATTACTGAATATTAAATATTAAATTATTAATTTAATTATCTATATTAAATAAATATTATATATAATATTTCATTTTTCGTCTTATATTATTAGTATCATATAACAATATATAATCAAATAATAATAGTATTAACGAAATGTATTAAATATTTTAATTTTTAAATTAATAATAAATCAATAGTAATACATATAATAATTTTAATATTATATAGATAACTAATACTTAATAATTAATTAAGATTAAAGATATAATAATAATGATAAATAATTTATGATATAATAATAATTAGATAATAATATTTAAAATTATAATAAATATCAACATTTATTATAATAATAATAAATAATAATGCGAAACATCACACTAAAATAGTAATTGTGAAGTTAATAGTCGAAAAATAGAGTTTTAAAGAAAATTATTTATAAATATTAACTATTATACTAATTTACTTAAAATAAATATACATAGTTATAATTATATATCTACTTATTCTCATATACTATAATAATATAAATAATAACTAAATTGTTATTTATGTTTATATCCCTATACTAATATTATTGAAAAAGTGATCCAATTATTATTTTAATAATTACATTATCAAGAGAACTATATATTACATATTATTAAATTATTAATTTCTTATCATTCTAATATATTGCATTTCTATATTCATCTGTAGTTAGTATCATTTAAATGAAATCATGTTCGAATTTATCAATATCACTAGATAATTACATATATTATTTATTATTAATGTTTATTATCTAATTTATTATTAAATATCATGTTTACCAAAAATCATCATAACAGACCGGGGTTAGCTTAATTCCCTCCCGTATTATTATTAAAGTTAATATAATTATTATCTCATTAGATTATTATTTATTATTAGTTATATAGATGTAGTCATTATTTATGTTTTTATTCATTCTATATAGCTTTTCAATCAAGGATAAGAGAATCTACAGTGAAGCCGATGACTCGTAAGTTAGGAAAATGTTAACACGATCGCTCTAATTACCTTCTGAACCTCTTATGGTAATGTTGCTAGTAATGCCCCACTTATAGTTAAGTTTTAGTTATATTATTGAACTATTAGTATTATATATTATGGTATTATTAACTCATTATTATTACTATTTACTTATTTATATGTTTATCTATATTATGCATTGAGTTATATCTATCGCGATCTAATTATTTCTTGACGATGGATTGACAATGCTTATTGTACTTATTTTATTATGATTATAACAGTATTATTGTGTTGGTATTTTTTATGGGAACTATTTTTTGATACACATTGTGAAAGTTACTTATAATGAATTTGCTGATTAATTTTTATAATTAAGTGTCCTATTTTTTATTTATTAGTCTATTACTTCTTATTATATTAGACATTACACTTTTACTTTAATATATTATTAATATTTATTCATTTGATTTATTTGAATTAATTAATTATATATATTAAATTATAATCTTAATTATATCACCATAATATTATATTATTAACTGTATATATTACCGTTCCTCCATATAAATAATTTAATTTTATTATTCGCTCATTAACTAAGAATTTAGCTTTATTACTCTATAATAGTGTCATCAGTGATATCGATAGTCATTGATAAATAAATTTTATAATCGACCTGCTAACAATATAATTATACTATTAATTAGAGTCTTATTGCCTCAAATCATTAATTACATTGATTTTTAGCAAATTTAATTAAAGTTTAAATTTATGATACTCGATCAGGAAGTATTATTCTTCTCTTCTGCATTCATAAGGTAAAAGAATATCCAAACGATAGTCCGACTTCTGAGAGTGAATAGCTACCTTGACGTCTTACGCTTCTGAGATAACCAGGATGGCCATGAAGCCCCTACTTAGGTTGTTGACTTATTGGATCAACCCATTTCTAGGAGTGATATGATTTTCTATGTAGTAAGCATAGATAGAAGATTTCTTGTTTGTACTTTTTTTAATGGTAACTTTTAATTTGATAACATATTTTGAAGTTTACTTTTCACTTAATGAATTTTATATATAATGTTCTTGCAGTATAACATTCAGGACTTATTTATTTATATTGTGGAATGTTATTATACCAAAAATATTTATAATTAGTCCTTCCCTACAATTATACGTAGTTCATTTACATTTGAAGAAACTTGAAATCTGACCTCGAGTGTCAACGACAAAATAACCTATTATGAAATTGGCCTTGCATGCATTTTTCGCTGACCCCAACTATAAAACCAAGATCTGTCAAAAAAGCCTGACTTAGAATCTCGGTGAGGAACATATAGACAGGAGAATTTTCTGTCTCACTTTTCAAAGGAAAGAGATATCCGACGGCGACTCTATTAGAGGAAAGTCCAACGCTCTACCTCTGAAACCTCCAGAACGGCTGTTAAGCCCCCCTACTTTAGAGTGTTTGGACTTAGTCACACCCTTTCGTGAGAGTGGATATATTTTCTACTGGAGAGCTTAAGGAAAGAATTTTCTCATGTTGCTGTCATTTTATGATACTTTTTACACATGATTGGGGCTGTGCAAGTTACTTATATGTCGAATTATAGATTCATTTGGCTATAACACATCGCTTTAATAATACTAATAATAATATAATAACTTAATAATAATCGCTAATATAACTATTGAAATGTTATAACTTGTTCTTTACATATATGTATAATAATAATCTAATAATAATAATATAATAATTAATAATAACTAATAATAAGAATAATAATAATCATAATCATAAATAATATATTATTATTCAATAAATAAAAATTGTATAATTAATAAATAAAGTAACTAACTAATCAAATAATAATAATAATCATACTAATAAAATAATAATAATAAATAAACATAAAATAAAATTAATAATAATTAATAATATAATAACAGAATAATAATATAAAATCAATAAAAATTCATAATTAATTATAATAAAATAATAATAATTAATAATAATAATTATAATAATTAATAATATAATAATAATTAATAATAAAACAATATTATAGACTATTAATAATTAAATAATAAAATAATATAATAATAATCAATATTAATAATGTATGATCAATTAATAATAATAATATATAATAATAATAATAATAATAGAATATATATATATAATAATAACAATAGTATAATACTTATTCACTTATCATATAATCATATATAGTATCTTATAATTCTAATATGATAGAAATAATGAAATGATATTTAAACATATATCTCTTTACTAAGATTTATTAACCCGGTTAATACAGACTCCAAATAGTGTTTATTTCGTCTCATTTATTTTGATTAATCACTATAGCCTCCAATGTGACAGCGATCCCCTTTTAAAACTGGCATATCATTAAAGTCTTATCATCCCTTTATTTCCAGCACACTCCAAATAGATTTTTCTTTCTGTGTTAAAATCCTTAAATAACCAGCTTCTCTCTTATGCACCCCGATATCTAACTACTTTGTGGAATTAATCTTAAAATTAGTCGTTTCACTACATTCCGTTCTTTTTTCAACCTAAAATTCAGATTACATCCTCACTTGAGTTGCTTTAGGAGATAGGTTTTGTATTTCAGTTTTTTTCAATAACTTGAGTACGTCTCTTTACAGAGATTGATCCAACATATTGTGACAGTATCCCAGCCCATTTCCGCATCGTTTTCAACGCCTTTCTTTGTTGTAATATCTCTTGCACTCATCTATATTTTAATTTTTACTTTATTTCTGATTATTGTATTAGCGCAAGGTCGGGAACATTCATATTTTCATTTTCAAAGTTATTTAATTTGCCCTGTAATTCAGCGATCTCATTATTTTCTGCTGTTTGAATTGCCATTAAAGGCATTTTAATAGTTGTCAATCTTCTTTAAATGATCTTTATTGAGCAATTTCTGCATTACCTATTGATGCTCGAAGTTAAAATCAAGTTGCGTTTCATTTCCACATTGAGATTGTAGGCGCGGCGGAAAGCGGAATGAAGAAGCTCAAATTCTGAACTTTCCGTTCAAGCTTCATCATAAAAGAAAAGTGTTCTTCCTCTCTGCCAATCACTAATTATCATCCCATCTTCTCACTCTCTCGCTCCCTTTTCCTCTCCCCCGATGCCTCTCAGAATTAAGATCGATATAATTGCGTTAATGTTTTGAGTTGTTTTGTTGTGTATTGTTGTATTTGATGTTATTGATTGATTATTATTCTTTGTCTTGTGAGCATATAGTGAATGGTTTATAGAAATTTTGTTTTCCTTTATCTTTTTTCTTTTTTTTACTTTTCTTATTTTTTCTCGGTTTTTTGCTGTTTTTTATAAATATTAATCATTTATGTTATTGTATTTGTTTTAAATTGAAAGTATGTTTTTGTTTATGTATGTAAGTGTAAGTATTATAATTATTATTGATTTTATTATTTTATATCTGATTATTTTATTAGTATTATTTTTAGTGTATTTATTGATTTATTATTATATTAATTTATTATATTATTCATTATTTTATTTATATTATATTATTATTATTATTATTATTATTATTAGTTATTAATTATAATTAATTTATTCTTATGTATTTATATGTTTTTATGTAATTATATGTTTATCAATATTTGAGTTTATGTTTTTATATTACTATTTTATTTTTAGATTTATTTTTAGAATGAAAATTTTTAAATCATTATGTTAAAAGCAAATTACGATAGTTATTAGCTGGTCAGAATTATATATTTATTTCCATTATTATCATTATTTATATTATCATTATTATATATTATTATTATTAGATATACATTATTAATCAGTTATTTCAATTATTATTTTCAATAAACTTAGATTCTCAATTTATGTCAACTGTCTAAAGAACAACACAATATTATTATTAAATTTATTCATTAATATTATTCATTATAGTATTATATAGTCATTATTATTAAGAAATATATTATATATCTATATATTATACTAGCTTTATTTTATATGAGCATTTCAAAAATGAAAAAATATCCTAATAAATATTAATTTAATATTTGATTAGTAATTATTGTCATTTTATTATTATTAGTTATAAGGATTTTTCATTTTCACTATTCTACGTTGTTATCGATATTTATTATGACTATAATTGTATTACTTATCATATCATTCCTATATAATTATTGATGATCATTTGTAGTGAGTTATTATATTCCACGTCTTGACTTATTATATAATTATTGTCCCTATTACCTTATTCCTATCAGTTCCAGAGATTAAAGTCTAAAATTTAAATATAAGTTGTGAACAGCTTAGAAAGGAAATAAATGATTATTATTTTATTCAATTAAATTATTAATTTATAATATTTATTAATTATAATTTAAATTTATTAGAGATCAAGTAACTTTTCTTAAAATTCCAAAATAATAAATCACTTATCCCATATAATAACCTAATCTTCAATTACAATTATATAAAATTTTCTTATAATGACATAATAAATATCTTAGATAAATTATAAGAAAAAACAATAAATAATATAATTATACCATTAAACTAATAATAATATTAATATCAGTAAATGCGTTTGCCTCACAAATATTTCAAGATATCGACTAGTTAAATTTTATGAACAAGCAAAAAAATATTAAAACTTTAAAAATAAAACTTTAGTGATTACATAAAATAATAAATAAAGTTAAGTAATATAAAATCTTAAATAATAACTAAATATATACGAAAAATAATACAGATGATGAAGAATTGATTAACTTTTTAACCGAGATTATCGTAGTCTACCTAAATTTACCTTTTTCCTTAACTACCTATGACTTAAACAATACTACTTAAATAAATAAAATTAGCGTTTTCATTTTGTCTTAATAAATATTGAAAAAATATTTAGGAAATTAAAAGTTCTATTCTATTACATATAAGAAGAGGACTCCGCCAGCCTAAGTAAAATCCTGAAAATTAAATTACCTCTCATTTAAAATCAAATTAAGTTTGAAAGTTAATATTATAAAGATTTCTAAAATAATTTAAATTGTTGTAAATTTTATTAGATGTTATCTTCCAACTGCAATTTAATCGTGAGGACTGATACAAAATAAACTAAAGGTGTCTAGAGTCTTCAGAAGCTAGGCGGAGTCTCCCCCCTGCAACTAATCTCTCCCTTTTTCTCTATAAAAGAAATGTTCACCTAGACCGGACATCAACATATAAACTATATAACGACCCCAAAAGGCATCTCTTTATTAAAATATTCTTTAAATATTAGGACAAATATTAACTTTTAGATAAATAAAGGAAAAAAAGAAACCTAAATCTTAAAATCCTTTCACCAGATGAACCCCTCGACACATTTTCTGAGTCCCCGTCTTCGTCTATCTTGTTATGAGTCTATTTGAGTTGTTAATGCATATGCCTACTTTATTGTTATATTTTTTATTATTGAGTGAATTGTAGAACTCCAATATAACTTTGTAAAAAAGTGTTATTACATATTTTTACTGTATGCACAATTATAATTACGACTCATAGATAATAATAGGGAGTACAAAACTAAAAACTTACTTAACACCTATAAAACGAAAAAATATGAAATGTGATCACGATCCTGAATAAATTGTAGAATTGGTCTTTTTTTCCTTCCTTTTCTTCTATGAAAAAATTTAGTAAGTACGCATTTGCGTAATATTCTTACGGAATCCTGATTCGACTGCCCTCTGGCTCTATAAAATTTTCAGAAAGGTAACCATTACATTTTGTTAATATAGCAGAAATAGTCGCCTAGAGAAACCATTAAGAAAAATATTAGGAAGGTCTTTGACCTTTTTTAAATGTCTTGCAAAAAAATTATTAGCATTACAAGTTTAAGATTTGTACTATATTACGTGTAAATATATTGTATTATTATATTTTATATTATTATTATTATATTATTATTATATCATTATTATTAGAATTATTATTATTACTTATGATAATTAGAATTATATTATTTATTATTATTAGTAGTAGTAGTAGTAGTGAGTAGTAGCAGTAGTTTTCTAGCAGAAATTACTGTTAATTTATATTATTATTATTATTACTTTTATATTATTTATATTATTATATATTATCTATTATTATTATTATATTATTATTATTATTTATTATATATATTATTATTTATTATTATTATTATTATTATTATTATTATTATTATTATTATTATGTATTATTATTGATTATTATTAATAATATTATTAAATTTATTTCATTTTATTTTAATTTAATTTATTACTCCGGACGTCATCGTGAGCAGACGTGTTTAACTCAGTGCTCCTTGAGTGCCAGATGTGCAAAATCGAGTGAGTGAAAAAATTGCCCCTCAGATTAATAATAACAGTATCAATTGGTAAATCAAAAGTGATAAAAGCGTTAAGAACTTAAAATTCTAAACAATACAGCAATATTAGAATATTTCATTGTAGTGCATAGGATCAATACATACGTGAATAAAAATGGCAGGAGAAAGAAATAATTCTGACTACGTTGCTACCATCAAAAATAAAAACAACAACAACAACAGCTCAAACAACAGCAGGAACAACAATAACAACAACAACAGAAACAACAACAACAACAACAACAACAACAACAACAACAACAACAACAACAACAACAACAACAACAACAACAACAACAACAACAACAACAACAACAACAACAACAACAATAACGGCAATAACATCATTATCTGAGGGAGGGGGAGAGGAAGAGGGAGCGTAAAAGGGATTGAGGAAGAAGAATAAGAAGGAAGAACAACTTTCTTTTGATGAAAGCTTGACTGAAAGTCAAGAATTAGAGCTTCTTCATTCCCCGCTTTCCCAGCGCTACAATCCCAATGTGAATGAAACTGCAACTTTTGATTTACTTACGATCATCAATAGTCTAATGCAAGAAATTGCATCAAATAAAGCATCATTTAAAGAAGAATTGACAACTATTAAAAATGCCTTTAATGAATTCAAACAGCAGAAAAATAATGAGATCGCTGAATTACAGGGCAAATTAAATAACTTTGAATCTGAAAGCAATGAAGTTCCCCGACCTTGCGCTAATACTCAATAATCAGAAATAAGAAGTACAATTAAAACTATAGATGAGTCTCAAGAGATATTACAACAAGAAAGCGTTGAAAACATGCGTGATAAGTGGGGCTGGGATACCTGTCACAAATGTGGATCAATTCTGTAAAGAGACCGGTACTCAAGTTATTGAACAAAAACTGAAAATCAAACCTACTCCTAACGCAATCAGTGAGGTGTATCGCTATAGTGGAATAAATATTTTTTTCCAGTCCCCAGGTTGTTGTTCATAATGAGTACAAAATATTGAATA
Source organism: Trachelipus rathkii (assembly GCA_015478945.1). NCBI lineage: Eukaryota > Metazoa > Arthropoda > Malacostraca > Isopoda > Trachelipodidae > Trachelipus > Trachelipus rathkii. The sequence continues at coordinate 24,533 of JABUQX010119115.1, read as the reverse complement.
AAATATTTAAGCACAATGGTATAAATAAAATCATCCGCAATGGCTTTTTAACAACAAAAAGAAACCTACTCGTGAAACACTTTCTGCAAATAGAAAGATCATAGGAACTTTATATATGCCAGTTATTTTAAAAGCGGATGCTTCACATAAATAGGAGCGCTAATAGTGAATCTATCAAAATCAAAAATGAAGACGAATTAAACACCTATTTGGTCTCCGTAAATATAACGCCGGTTGAATAAAATTAGTAAGGATATATGTATTACAATATCATTTTCATTATTAAATTATCAATATTGAATATAATTACTATTATCATTATGACAAGTGCCAATATTATTATTACTATGTTATTATTATTATTATTTATCGATTATTATTATTATTATTATATTTCTATTATTATTATTATTATTATTATTATTATTATTATTATTATTATTATTATTATTATTATTATTATTATTATTATTATTATTATTATTATTATTATTATTATTTTATTATATTATTTATTATATATTATTATTAAAATATTATTATTATTATATATATATTATTATTATTATTATTATTATATTATAATTATACATTCATTATTTATATTATTATTTATTTTTATATTATTATTATTATTATTTATAATTATTATTATTATTATTATTATTATTATTATTATTATTATTATTATTATGTTAATTCATTATTTAAAAAGACATCAGGATGGCAAGTATTATTTATTAAAAAAAAAAGTAACTTTAGATTATTATGTATTATTATTATATTTATTATATTATATTAGTATATTATTGATTTATTCATTATTAAAGCGATGTATAGCCAAAAAAAAATCTATAATTCAAACATATAAAATTTGGCTTCACAAAGTGTCAAAAAAGTTCACTAAAATGACGCAACTAAAATCTTTCATCTCTCTCCATAGAACAATCATATCCACTCCTCAGAACAGGGTCCATAATCCGAAAAACTCTAAAGTAGGGCTTACAGCCATCCTGGAGCTTCAAAAGGTAGAGCGTCGGACTTTCCTCTAAGAGTCGCTCGTCGGATTCTCTTTCTTTAAAAGCTAAGAAGAAAACTATCCTGTCTACTATCATTTCTTCAGTATTGGACTTTGTTGAAGACTTGTTATTGTTGCAATATTTCGCTTCCGAACTCGAGATCTTCAGGCAGAACTTAATTAAATTTGTGGGAACCTTTAAATAAAACATAATAAAGTAATTTCACAAGTTAAAATTAAGCATAATAAAGTAGCTTCACAAAAAAAATTAAGCATAATAAAGTAACTTCACAAGTTAACAAATTAAACATACATAAAGAGCCACAAGAACAAATCATCATCTATTAAGCTTCCCATAGAAAATCACTATCATATCCATCAGCAAGAAAGGTGGTCAAAGTTCCTAAACGAACTCTAAAGTAGGGCTTAAAGCCACTCCTGGTTCGAGAAGTAAGAGCCGTCGGCTTTCCTCTCAGAGCTCTGCTTCGTTGTATTCTCTCCTTGAAGCTAAGAAGAAAGACTGATCCTGTCGTGAAATCCTTTACTTTGGTTTTATAGAATTTTGTTGAAACTTGTATCATTGTGCAATATTTCGCCTCCCGAAACCGAGGCTACGTTACAGAAATGAAATTTAATTTTGTTAAATAACAATTATGGATAAACACAGAAACTTAATAAAATATCTAAGAAAGATATGGTATAGCGAAAAAAAAATTTAAAATTCAACATATAAAGTAACTTCCCAAATGTGTCAAAAAAGTTCCATAAAAAGACACAACAAAATCTTTCATCAAGCTTCTCCAGACAGAATATCCATATCCGTATCCTCAGAAAGGGTCGTCCATAAGTTCAAACACAACTCTAAATGGGCTTACAAGCCATCCTAGAGTTCAGAAGTAAGAGCGTCGGACTTTCCTCTCAAGTCGCTTCGATCGGATTCTCCTTTCCTTGAAAAGCCTAAGTAAGAAAAACCATTCCTGTCCGAGATCATTTCTTCAGAACTTAAGCCCACCTA